>OY804583.1:18327898-18561581 GCA_963680875.1 Bathymodiolus brooksi | reverse complement strand
AGTGTAAGGTTAAATAGTCTTTTGTTCATTTACAATTTTATCCCTTTCTTACTACAAGCTGTTCCTTTACTTTAATTTGTGTCTAAGTGTATTGTTAGATAGTCTTATGTTCATTTACATCAATATCCTTTCTTACTACAAGCTGTTCCTTTACTTTATCTTCTTACTACATGTGTTCCTTAACTTTAATTTGTGCTAGTGTAATGTTAGATAGTCTTAATGTTCATTTTACATCAATATCCTTTCTTACTACAAGCTGTTCCTGTTACTTTAATGTGTTTTCCTATGTGTAATGTTAGATAGTCTTATGTTCATTTACATCAATATACTTTTTACTACAAGCTGTGTCCTTTACTTTAATTTGTTGTCTATGTGTAATGTTAGATAGTCTTATGTACATTTACATCAATATCCTTTCTTACTACAACGTGTTCTTTACTTTAATTTGTGTCTAAATGTAATGTTAGATAGTCTTATGTTCATTTACAATCAATATCCTTTCTTACTACAAGCGTGTTCCTTTACTTTAATTTGTGTCTATGTGTAATGTTAGAGTGTCTTATTGTTCATTTACATCATACCTTTCTACTACAAGCTGTTCCTTTACTTTAATTTGTGTCTATGTGTAATGTTAGATAGTCTTATGTTCATTTACATCAATATCCTTTCTTACTACAAGCTGTTCCTTTACTTTAATTTGTGTCTATGTGTAATGTTAGATAGTCTTATGTTCATTTACATCAATATCCTTTCTTACTACAAGCTGTTCCTTTACTTTAATTTGTGTCTATGTGTAATGTTAGATAGTCTTATGTTCATTTACATCAATATCCTTTCTTACTACATGCTGTTCCTTTACTTTAATTTCAGACGTAGTGTCTATGTGTAATGTTAGATAGTCTTATGTTCATTTACATCAATATCCTTTCTTACTACAAGCTGTTCCTTTACTTTAATTTGTGTCTATGTGTAATGTTAGATAGTCTTATGTTCATTTACATCAATATACTTTCTTACTACAAGCTGTTCCTTTACTTTAATTTGTGTCTAAGTGTAATGTTAGATAGTCTTATGTTCATTTACATCAATATCCTTTCTTACTACAAGCTGTTCCTTTACTTTAATTTGTGTCTATGTGTAATGTTAGATAGTCTTATGTTCATTTACACCAATATCCTTTCTTACTACAAGCTGTTCCTTTACTTTAATTTGTGTCTATGTGTAATGTTAGATAGTCTTATGTTCATTTACATCAATATCCTTTCTTACTACAAGCTGTTCCTTTACTTTAATTTGTGTCTAAGTGTAATGTTAGATAGTCTTATGTTCATTTACATCAATATCCTTTCTTACTACAAGCTGTTCCTTTACTTTAATTTGTGTCTATGTGTAATGTTAGATAGTCTTATGTTCATTTACATCAATATCCTTTCTTACTACAAGCTGTTCCTTTACTTTAATTTGTGTCTATGTGTAATGTTAGATAGTCTTATGTTCATTTACATCAATATCCTTTCTTACTACAAGCTGTTCCTTTACTTTAATTTGTGTCTATGTGTAATGTTAGATAGTCTTATGTTCATTTACATCAATATCCTTTCTTACTACAAGCTGTTCCTTTACTTTAATTTGTGTCTAAGTGTAATGTTAGATAGTCTTATGTTCATTTACATCAATATCCTTTCTTACTACAAGCTGTTCCTTTACTTTAATTTGTGTCTAAGTGTAATGTTAGATAGTCTTATGTTCATTTACATCAATATCCTTTCTTACTACAAGCTGTTCCTTTACTTTAATTTGTGTCTATGTGTAATGTTAGATAGTCTTATGTTCATTTACATCAATATCCTTTCTTACTACAAGCTGTTCCTTTACTTTAATTTGTGTCTAAGTGTAATGTTAGATAGTCTTATGTTCATTTACATCAATATCCTTTCTTACTACAAGCTGTTCCTTTACTTTAATTTGTGTCTATGTGTAATGTTAGATAGTCTTATGTTCATTTACATCAATATCCTTTCTTACTACAAGCTGTTCCTTTACTTTAATTTGTGTCTATGTGTAATGTTAGATAGTCTTATGTTCATTTACATCAATATCCTTTCTTACTACAAGCTGTTCCTTTACTTTAATTTGTGTCTAAGTGTAATGTTAGATAGTCTTATGTTCATTTACATCAATATCCTTTCTTACTACAAGCTGTTCCTTTACTTTAATTTGTGTCTATGTGTAATGTTAGATAGTCTTATGTTCATTTACATCAATATCCTTTCTTACTACAAGCTGTTCCTTTACTTTAATTTGTGTCTATGTGTAATGTTAGATAGTCTTATGTTCATTTACATCAATATCCTTTCTTACTACAAGCTGTTCCTTTACTTTAATTTGTGTCTAAGTGTAATGTTAGATAGTCTTATGTTCATTTACATCAATATCCTTTCTTACTACAAGCTGTTCCTTTACTTTAATTTGTGTCTATGTGTAATGTTAGATAGTCTTATGTTCATTTACATCAATATCCTTTCTTACTACAAGCTGTTCCTTTACTTTAATTTGTGTCTATGTGTAATGTTAGATAGTCTTATGTTCATTTACATCAATATCCTTTCTTACTACAAGCTGTTCCTTTACTTTAATTTGTGTCTAAGTGTAATGTTAGATAGTCTTATGTTCATTTACATCAATATCCTTTCTTACTACAAGCTGTTCCTTTACTTTAATTTGTGTCTATGTGTAATGTTAGATAGTCTTATGTTCATTTACATCAATATCCTTTCTTACTACAAGCTGTTCCTTTACTTTAATTTGTGTCTAAGTGTAATGTTAGATAGTCTTATGTTCATTTACATCAATATCCTTTCTTACTACAAGCTGTTCCTTTACTTTAATTTGTGTCTATGTGTAATGTTAGATAGTCTTATGTTCATTTACATCAATATCCTTTCTTACTACAAGCTGTTCCTTTACTTTAATTTGTGTCTATGTGTAATGTTAGATAGTCTTATGTTCATTTACATCAATATCCTTTCTTACTACAAGCTGTTCCTTTACTTTAATTTGTGTCTATGTGTAATGTTAGATAGTCTTATGTTCATTTACATCAATATCCTTTCTTACTACAAGCTGTTCCTTTACTTTAATTTGTGTCTATGTGTAATGTTAGATAGTCTTATGTTCATTTACATCAATATCCTTTCTTACTACAAGCTGTTCCTTTACTTTAATTTGTGTCTAAGTGTAATGTTAGATAGTCTTATGTTCATTTACATCAATATCCTTTCTTACTACAAGCTGTTCCTTTACTTTAATTTGTGTCTATGTGTAATGTTAGATAGTCTTATGTTCATTTACATCAATATCCTTTCTTACTACAAGCTGTTCCTTTACTTTAATTTGTGTCTAAGTGTAATGTTAGATAGTCTTATGTTCATTTACATCAATATCCTTTCTTACTACAAGCTGTTCCTTTACTTTAATTTGTGTCTAAGTGTAATGTTAGATAGTCTTATGTTCATTTACATCAATATCCTTTCTTACTACAAGCTGTTCCTTTACTTTAATTTGTGTCTAAGTGTAATGTTAGATAGTCTTATGTTCATTTACATCAATATCCTTTCTTACTACAAGCTGTTCCTTTACTTTAATTTGTGTCTATGTGTAATGTTAGATAGTCTTATGTTCATTTACATCAATATCCTTTCTTACTACAAGCTGTTCCTTTACTTTAATTTGTGTCTAAGTGTAATGTTAGATAGTCTTATGTTCATTTACATCAATATCCTTTCTTACTACAAGCTGTTCCTTTACTTTAATTTGTGTCTATGTGTAATGTTAGATAGTCTTATGTTCATTTACATCAATATCCTTTCTTACTACAAGCTGTTCCTTTACTTTAATTTGTGTCTATGTGTAATGTTAGATAGTCTTATGTTCATTTACATCAATATCCTTTCTTACTACAAGCTGTTCCTTTACTTTAATTTGTGTCTAAGTGTAATGTTAGATAGTCTTATGTACATTTACATCAATATCCTTTCTTACTACAAGCTGTTCCTTTACTTTAATTTGTGTCTATGTGTAATGTTAGATAGTCTTATGTTCATTTACACCAATATCCTTTCTTACTACAAGCTGTTCCTTTACTTTAATTTGTGTCTATGTGTAATGTTAGATAGTCTTATGTTCATTTACATCAATATCCTTTCTTACTACAAGCTGTTCCTTTACTTTAATTTGTGTCTAAGTGTAATGTTAGATAGTCTTATGTTCATTTACATCAATATCCTTTCTTACTACAAGCTGTTCCTTTACTTTAATTTGTGTCTATGTGTAATGTTAGATAGTCTTATGTTCATTTACATCAATATCCTTTCTTACTACAAGCTGTTCCTTTACTTTAATTTGTGTCTATGTGTAATGTTAGATAGTCTTATGTTCATTTACATCAATATCCTTTCTTACTACAAGCTGTTCCTTTACTTTAATTTGTGTCTAAGTGTAATGTTAGATAGTCTTATGTTCATTTACATCCATATCCTTTCTTACTACAAGCTGTTCCTTTACTTTAATTTGTGTCTAAGTGTAATGTTAGATAGTCTTATGTTCATTTACATCAATATCCTTTCTTACTACAAGCTGTTCCTTTACTTTAATTTGTGTCTATGTGTAATGTTAGATAGTCTTATGTTCATTTACATCAATATCCTTTCTTACTACAAGCTGTTCCTTTACTTTAATTTGTGTCTTAAGTGTAATGTTAGATAGTCTTATGTTCATTTACATCAATATCCTTTCTTACTACAAGCTGTTCCTTTACTTTAATTTGTGTCTATGTGTAATGTTAGATAGTCTTATGTTCATTTACATCAATATCCTTTCTTACTACAAGCTGTTCCTTTACTTTAATTTGTGTCTATGTGTAATGTTAGATAGTCTTATGTTCATTTACATCCATATACTTTCTTACTACAAGCTGTTCCTTTACTTTAATTTGTGTCTAAGTGTAATGTTAGATAGTCTTATGTACATTTACATCAATATCCTTTCTTACTACAAGCTGTTCCTTTACTTTAATTTGTGTCTATGTGTAATGTTAGATAGTCTTATGTTCATTTACACCAATATCCTTTCTTACTACAAGCTGTTCCTTTACTTTAATTTGTGTCTATGTGTAATGTTAGATAGTCTTATGTTCATTTACATCAATATCCTTTCTTACTACAAGCTGTTCCTTTACTTTAATTTGTGTCTAAGTGTAATGTTAGATAGTCTTATGTTCATTTACATCAATATCCTTTCTTACTACAAGCTGTTCCTTTACTTTAATTTGTGTCTATGTGTAATGTTAGATAGTCTTATGTTCATTTACATCAATATCCTTTCTTACTACAAGCTGTTCCTTTACTTTAATTTGTGTCTATGTGTAATGTTAGATAGTCTTATGTTCATTTACATCAATATCCTTTCTTACTACAAGCTGTTCCTTTACTTTAATTTGTGTCTAAGTGTAATGTTAGATAGTCTTATGTTCATTTACATCATATCCTTTCTTACTACAAGCTGTTCCTTTACTTTAATTTGTGTCTATGTGTAATGTTAGATAGTCTTATGTTCATTTACATCAATATCCTTTCTTACTACAAGCTGTTCCTTTACTTTAATTTGTGTCTAAGTGTAATGTTAGATAGTCTTATGTTCATTTACATCAATATCCTTTCTTACTACAAGCTGTTCCTTTTACTTTAATTTGTGTCTATGTGTAATGTTAGATAGTCTTATGTTCATTTACATCAATATCCTTTCTTACTACAAGCTGTTCCTTTACTTTAATTTGTGTCTAAGTGTAATGTTAGATAGTCTTATGTACATTTACATCAATATCCTTTCTTACTACAAGCTGTTCCTTTACTTTAATTTGTGTCTATGTGTAATGTTAGATAGTCTTATGTTCATTTACATCAATATCCTTTTTTACTACAAGCTGTTCCTTTACTTTAATTTGTGTCTATGTGTAATGTTAGATAGTCTTATGTTCATTTACATCAATATCCTTTCTTACTACAAGCTGTTCCTTTACTTTAATTTGTGTCTAAGTGTAATGTTAGATAGTCTTATGTTCATTTTACATCAATATCCTTTCTTACTACAAGCTGTTCCTTTACTTTAATTTGTGTCTATGTGTAATGTTAGATAGTCTTATGTTCATTTACATCAATATCCTTTCTTACTACAAGCTGTTCCTTTACTTTAATTTGTGTCTAAGTGTAATGTTAGATAGTCTTATGTTCATTTACATCCATATCCTTTCTTACTACAAGCTGTTCCTTTACTTTAATTTGTGTCTAAGTGTAATTTTAGATAGTCTTATGTTCATTTACATCCATATCCTTTCTTACTACAAGCTGTTCCTTTACTTTAATTTGTGTCTAAGTGTAATGTTAGATAGTCTTATGTTCATTTACATCAATATCCTTTCTTACTACAAGCTGTTCCTTTACTTTAATTTGTGTCTATGTGTAATGTTAGATAGTCTTATGTTCATTTACATCAATATCCTTTCTTACTACAAGCTGTTCCTTTACTTTAATTTGTGTCTTAAGTGTAATGTTAGATAGTCTTATGTTCATTTACATCAATATCCTTTCTTACTACAAGCTGTTCCTTTACTTTAATTTGTGTCTAAGTGTAATGTTAGATAGTCTTATGTTCATTTACATCCATATCCTTTCTTACTACAAGCTGTTCCTTTACTTTAATTTGTGTCTATGTGTAATGTTAGATAGTCTTATGTTCATTTACATCCATATACTTTCTTACTACAAGCTGTTCCTTTACTTTAATTTGTGTCTAAGTGTAATGTTAGATAGTCTTATCTACATTTACATCAATATCCTTTCTTACTACAAGCTGTTCCTTTACTTTAATTTGTGTCTATGTGTAATGTTAGATAGTCTTATGTTCATTTACACCAATATCCTTTCTTACTACAAGCTGTTCCTTTACTTTAATTTGTGTCTATGTGTAATGTTAGATAGTCTTATGTTCATTTACATCAATATCCTTTCTTACTACAAGCTGTTCCTTTACTTTAATTTGTGTCTAAGTGTAATGTTAGATAGTCTTATGTTCATTTACATCAATATCCTTTCTTACTACAAGCTGTTCCTTTACTTTAATTTGTGTCTATGTGTAATGTTAGATAGTCTTATGTTCATTTACATCAATATCCTTTCTTACTACAAGCTGTTCCTTTACTTTAATTTGTGTCTATGTGTAATGTTAGATAGTCTTATGTTCATTTACATCAATATCCTTTCTTACTACAAGCTGTTCCTTTACTTTAATTTGTGTCTAAGTGTAATGTTAGATAGTCTTATGTTCATTTACATTCATATCCTTTCTTACTACAAGCTGTTCCTTTACTTTAATTTGTGTCTATGTGTAATGTTAGATAGTCTCATGTTCATTTACATCAATATCCTTTCTTACTACAAGCTGTTCCTTTACTTTAATTTGTGTCTATGTGTAATGTTAGATAGTCTTATGTTCATTTACATCAATATCCTTTCTTACTACAAGCTGTTCCTTTACTTTAATTTGTGTCTATGTGTAATGTTAGATAGTCTTATGTTCATTTACATCAATATCCTTTCTTACTACAAGCTGTTCCTTTACTTTAATTTGTGTCTAAGTGTAATGTTAGATAGTCTTATGTTCATTTACATCAATATCCTTTCTTACTACAAGCTGTTCCTTTACTTTAATTTGTGTCTATGTGTAATGTTAGATAGTCTTATGTTCATTTACATCAATATCCTTTCTTACTACAAGCTGTTCCTTTACTTTAATTTGTGACTACGTGTAATGTTAGATAGTCTTATGTTCATTTACATCCATATCCTTTCTTACTACAAGCTGTTCCTTTACTTTAATTTGTGTCTAAGTGTAATGTTAGATAGTCTTATGTTCATTTACATCCATATCCTTTCTTACTACAAGCTGTTCCTTTACTTTAATTTGTGTCTAAGTGTAATGTTAGATAGTCTTATGTTCATTTACATCAATATCCTTTCTTACTACAAGCTGTTCCTTTACTTTAATTTGTGTCTATGTGTAATGTTAGATAGTCTTATGTTCATTTACATCAATATCCTTTCTTACTACAAGCTGTTCCTTTACTTTAATTTGTGTCTTAAGTGTAATGTTAGATAGTCTTATGTTCATTTACATCAATATCCTTTCTTACTACAAGCTGTTCCTTTACTTTAATTTGTGTCTATGTGTAATGTTAGATAGTCTTATGTTCATTTACATCAATATCCTTTCTTACTACAAGCTGTTCCTTTACTTTAATTTGTGTCTATGTGTAATGTTAGATAGTCTTATGTTCATTTACATCAATATCCTTTCTTACTACAAGCTGTTCCTTTACTTTAATTTGTGTCTAAGTGTAATGTTAGATAGTCTTATGTTCATTTACATCCATATCCTTTCTTACTACAAGCTGTTCCTTTACTTTAATTTGTGTCTATGTGTAATGTTAGATAGTCTTATGTTCATTTACTTCAATATCCTTTCTTACTACAAGCTGTTCCTTTACTTTAATTTGTGTCTATGTGTAATGTTAGATAGTCTTATGTTCATTTACATCAATATCCTTTCTTACTACAAGCTGTTCCTTTACTTTAATTTGTGTCTAAGTGTAATGTTAGATAGTCTTATGTTCATTTACATCCATATCCTTTCTTACTACAAGCTGTTCCTTTACTTTATTTTGTGTCTATGTGTAATGTTAGATAGTCTTGTTCATTTACATCAATATCCTTTCTTACTACAAGCTGTTCCTTTACTTTAATTTGTGTCTAAGTGTAATGTTAGATAGTCTTATGTACATTTACATCAATATCCTTTCTTACTACAAGCTGTTCCTTTACTTTAATTTGTGTCTATGTGTAATGTTAGATAGTCTTATGTTCATTTACATCAATATCCTTTCTTACTACAAGCTGTTCCTTTACTTTAATTTGTGTCTATGTGTAATGTTAGATAGTCTTATGTTCATTTACATCAATATCCTTTCTTACTACAAGCTGTTCCTTTACTTTAATTTGTGTCTAAGTGTAATGTTAGATAGTCTTATGTTCATTTACATCAATATCCTTTCTTACTACAAGCTGTTCCTTTACTTTAATTTGTGTCTATGTGTAATGTTAGATAGTCTTATGTTCATTTACATCAATATCCTTTCTTACTACAAGCTGTTCCTTTACTTTAATTTGTGACTACGTGTAATGTTAGATAGTCTTATGTTCATTTACATCCATATCCTTTCTTACTACAAGCTGTTCCTTTACTTTAATTTGTGTCTAAGTGTAATGTTAGATAGTCTTATGTTCATTTACATCCATATCCTTTCTTACTACAAGCTGTTCCTTTACTTTAATTTGTGTCTAAGTGTAATGTTAGATAGTCTTATGTTTATTTACATCAATATCCTTTCTTACTACAAGCTGTTCCTTTACTTTAATTTGTGTCTATGTGTAATGTTAGATAGTCTTATGTTCATTTACATCAATATCCTTTCTTACTACAAGCTGTTCCTTTACTTTAATTTGTGTCTTAAGTGTAATGTTAGATAGTCTTATGTTCATTTACATCAATATCCTTTCTTACTACAAGCTGTTCCTTTACTTTAATTTGTGTCTATGTGTAATGTTAGATAGTCTTATGTTCATTTACATCAATATCCTTTCTTACTACAAGCTGTTCCTTTACTTTAATTTGTGTCTATGTGTAATGTTAGATAGTCTTATGTTCATTTACATCCACATCCTTTCTTACTACAAGCTGTTCCTTTACTTTAATTTGTGTCTATGTGTAATGTTAGATAGTCTTATGTTCATTTACATCCATATACTTTCTTACTACAAGCTGTTCCTTTACTTTAATTTGTGTCTATGTGTAATGTTAGATAGTCTTATGTTCATTTACATCCATATACTTTCTTACTACAAGCTGTTCCTTTACTTTAATTTGTGTCTAAGTGTAATGTTAGATAGTCTTATGTACATTTACATCAATATCCTTTCTTACTACAAGCTGTTCCTTTACTTTAATTTGTGTCTATGTGTAATGTTAGATAGTCTTATGTTCATTTACATCAATATCCTTTCTTACTACAAGCTGTTCCTTTACTTTAATTTGTGTCTATGTGTAATGTTAGATAGTCTTATGTTCATTTACATCAATATCCTTTCTTACTACAAGCTGTTCCTTTACTTTAATTTGTGTCTAAGTGTAATGTTAGATAGTCTTATGTTCATTTACATCAATATCCTTTCTTACTACAAGCTGTTCCTTTACTTTAATTTGTGTCTATGTGTAATGTTAGATAGTCTTATGTTCATTTACATCAATATCCTTTCTTACTACAAGCTGTTCCTTTACTTTAATTTGTGTCTATGTGTAATGTTAGATAGTCTTATGTTCATTTACATCAATATCCTTTCTTACTACAAGCTGTTCCTTTACTTTAATTTGTGTCTAAGTGTAATGTTAGATAGTCTTATGTTCATTTACATCCATATCCTTTCTTACTACAAGCTGTTCCTTTACTTTAATTTGTGTCAAAGTGTAATGTTAGATAGTCTCATGTTCATTTACATCCATATCCTTTCTTACTACAAGCTGTTCCTTTACTTTAATTTGTGTCTATGTGTAATGTTAGATAGTCTTATGTTCATTTACATCAATATCCTTTCTTACTACAAGCTGTTCCTTTACTTTAATTTGTGTCTAAGTGTAATGTTAGATAGTCTTATGTTCATTTACATCAATATCCGTTCTTACTACAAGCTGTTCCTTTACTTTAATTTGTGTCTAAGTGTAATGTTAGATAGTCTTATGTTCATTTAAATCAATATCCTTTCTTACTACAAGCTGTTCCTTTACTTTAATTTGTGTCTATGTGTAATGTTAAATAGTCTTATGTTCATTTACATCAATATCCTTTCTTACTACAAGCTGTTCCTTTACTTTAATTTGTGTCTATGTGTAATGTTAGATAGTCTTATGTTCATTTACATCCATATCCTTTCTTACTACAAGCTGTTCCTTTACTTTAATTTGTGTCTATGTGTAATGTTAGATAGTCTTATGTTCATTTACATCCATATACTTTCTTACTACAAGCTGTTCCTTTACTTTAATTTGTGTCCAAGTGTAATGTTAGATAGTCTTATGTACATTTACATCAATATCCTTTCTTACTACAAGCTGTTCCTTTACTTTAATTTGTGTCTATGTGTAATGTTAGATAGTCTTATGTTCATTTACATCAATATCCTTTCTTACTACAAGCTGTTCCTTTACTTTAATTTGTGTCTATGTGTAATGTTAGATAGTCTTATGTTCATTTACATCAATATCCTTTCTTACTACAAGCTGTTCCTTTACTTTAATTTGTGTCTAAGTGTAATGTTAGATAGTCTTATGTTCATTTACATCAATATCCTTTCTTACTACAAGCTGTTCCTTTACTTTAATTTGTGTCTATGTGTAATGTTAGATAGTCTTATGTTCATTTACATCAATATCCTTTCTTACTACAAGCTGTTCCTTTACTTTAATTTGTGTCTAAGTGTAATGTTAGATAGTCTTATGTTCATTTACATCCATATCCTTTCTTACTACAAGCTGTTCCTTTACTTTAATTTGTGTCTAAGTGTAATGTTAGATAGTCTTATGTTCATTTACATCAATATCCTTTCTTACTACAAGCTGTTCCTTTACTTTAATTTGTGTCTAAGTGTAATGTTAGATAGTCTTATGTTCATTTACATCAATATCCTTTCTTACTACAAGCTGTTCCTTTACTTTAATTTGTGTCTATGTGTAATGTTAGATAGTCTTATGTTCATTTACATCCATATCCTTTCTTACTACAAGCTGTTCCTTTACTTTAATTTGTGTCTAAGTGTAATGTTAGATAGTCTTATGTTCATTTACATCAATATCCTTTCTTACTACAAGCTGTTCCTTTACTTTAATTTGTGTCTATGTGTAATGTTAGATAGTCTTATGTTCATTTACATCCATACCCTTTCTTACTACAAGCTGTTCCTTTACTTTAATTTGTGTCTAAGTGTAATGTTGGATAGTCTGTCGTCATGTTCATTTAAAATGTACATCCATATCCTTTCTTACTACAAGCTGTTCCTTTACTTTAATTTGTGTCTAAGTGTAAAGTCTCTCATGTTTATTTACATCCTTATCATTTCTCACTAATACAGATTGTTGCCATGGTAAAATAATACTCAAACAAGAATATGCATAAATTTAATAATAGTACTTATTTAAAATGGTAAACACAATTAAAAATACACAATGTACTCTATTTATTTCTTTGCTTACTAACATAATAATGTTTTTTTTTAAATAGCGGTACAATATAAATACAGTGAAAACTGTCTAAACTGAATCCTGAAGAAACCCAACTTTAAATAAAGTCTGAATGTAGAAAATCTTGGTTAATGTAACCTGTATAAACCAATCACCTGTCTATTACGAACAAAACAGTTGGTTTCAAAAAGGTTCGGTTTAGACAGGTTTCATTGTAATACCATCTTAAAGATAGAAAGTTTAATTCAAAGAAATTATTTCATAAACGAACATTATTAAGAAAAAAAATATTTTTGGTCATAAATTTAAGCAGACTGAAGCACATGAAGAAAATAGGATCAAATACTCAACTAGGAAGAACTGTTTTAGATACCTAAAACTTATGTCTCCCCTAAAAAAACAATTATTTGACCTTCAGGTCAAAGGTCAAGGGCCCATGAAGGTCATTACGCTATGCGACACACCGCCTTATGGTCATGCACCCACATACCAAATATCATTGACCTATCTGGACAAGCTTCGCTGAAAAGAAGCAGAAGAAGAAGCGGAAGAAGAAAAAATCAGACTAAAACAATATGTCTCCCTTCATTCGAAGGGGATACATAATTAACCATTTGTATTCTGAAAACATCTCTTCATCGTGAGGTACACTACTATACTGTGTATAAATATGTGGTAAAATTACAAGGACCTAGGTTGAGAAATGCCAGAAGAGCAAAAATATGTACTCTTTGCTGAAAATGTTTCTGAAGAACAAATATGTCTCAAAATAATAAATATGGAAGAAATTTAGAAAACAAATTGTGAATGCTTCGATTAGGAGAAAATAAAAGCCTATAACTTCAATCTATATGAAAATGTTTGTCAAGTTTCAAGTATCTGGGACATGGTGTTTAGACAAAATAGATACCTCTTTCCCTTGTCAAATATGGGTCAAAGGTCAAAATCTCCATTGGATGTGATGCATTCCTACATTGTGAGGAGTTGATTATACAAAACAGGTACAGTAGTCCCCCTATTATCAGGCCCCTCCCAAACAAAGATCACCCCTCTTATAAGGCCCCTCCCAAAAAAAGATCACCCCTATTATCAGGCCCCTCCCAAACAAAGATCACCCCTCTTATAAGGCCCCTCCCAAACAAAGATCACCCCTCTTATAAGGCCCATCCCAAACAGATCACCCCTCTTATAAGGCCCCTCCCAAACAAAGATCACCCCTTTTATCAGGCCCCTCCCAAACAAAGATCACCCCTCTTATAAGGCCCCTCCCAAACAAAGATCACCCCTCTTATAAGGCCCCTCCCAAACAGATCACCCCTCTTATAAGGCCCCTCCCAAACAAAGATCACCCCTATTATCAGGCCCCTCCCAAACAAAGATCACCCCTCTTATAAGGCCCCTCCCAAACAAAGATCACCCCTCTTATAAGGCCCCTCCCAAACAAAGATCACCCCTCTTATAAGGCCCCTCCCAAACAGATCACCCCTCTTATAAGGCCCCTCCCAAACAAAGATCACCCCTATTATCAGTCCCCTCCCAAACAAAGATCACCCCTCTTATAAGGCCCCTCCCAAACAAAGATCACCCCTCTTATAAGGCCCCTCCCAAACAGATCACCCCTCTTATAAGGCCCCTCCCAAACAAAGATCACCCCTATTATCAGGCCAGATTTCAGATGTTTTGAGATAGTAAAATACTACTAAATTGTTCCCCTAAAGAGGCCCCTGTTATAAGGCCACTTTTTTCACTGGATATTGTTTTTCCTTATAACAGAGGCACTACTGTACCCTATTTTTAAAATGTTGCTGAAAAAATGACAAAGTTTCTAAATATCAATAAATTGCAGGAAAACAAATCTTGAATATTCAGTGCTGTAATGTGAGGTGCAAAATTTCAATCTGAAGCCCACATTTTGTAAAATTTATTTAAAATTGTGTCTTAGTCAGATTTATTTAAAATTGTGTCTTTGTCAGATTTATTTAAAATTGTGTGTTTGTCAGATTTATTTAAAATTGTGTGTTTATCAGATTTATTTTGTTTTCACATAGTAATCCACTGGCTTCTAGAAATGAGTATGAAACAGTAACAGCTGATTAAGATTTTAAAAGGGGTAAAGGGTTTCCTAATGAAGAAGAAAGCTAATATCTGATAGGACACAATACATGTTAATTAGATGTCACTGGATCGGCAGTAAAAATATTAAAAAGAAGATCCAAATATATCATTTAAATTAAATTACATTTGATAAAGTTTCACGGAAACCGGACCCTGATTGAAAATTATAGAAGAATCTGATTAAAGAAAATAACTTGATAATATTGCTGAAAATTGGCAAAAAGACAATTCTAACTCGGGGATCCAGAGGTGCATGCTATACATAAATGTGTATTACACATGACCATTTATGGTACATGATTCTTAACAAACAAATATAAATGCTAACTACTGGTAAGTAATCATACTTCACCAGTAAAACGTGCCAGTTTGATTAAAATCACAACTCTTACTTGTTCCCCGTACTGATATATCACAGTGTTAGGGTTATGGTGTTTAACACCACTTTCAATAATATTTCAGTTATATCGTGGCGGTCAGTTTTATTGGTGGAGGAAACTGGAGTACACGGAGAAAACCACTGACTTTTCGCAAGTCACTGATAAACTTTATCACATAATGTTGTATCAAGTACACCTTGCCATGAGTGGGATTCGAACTCACAACTTTAGTGGTCATAGGCACTGATTGCATAAGTAGTTGTAAATCCAATTACCATACGATCACGACCACTACAGCCTCTATATATTGCAGTGTGAGACCTGAGGAAATCCCTTTATGGGCCCCTATGTTACCATTCAATGAAAATTACCATTTTGAGATCATGAAAGCACTAAAGTTTAAAAATAAAACTGCTTTGTTTACTGCGAGCAATCAGATTGAAAAAAAAAAATGTCTTAACCAGTACTTATCATATTAAATATTCATGACATGGGGTCACTCGCATGCAAGTTTCTTTAGATCTCCAACGTCACGACATGTCAAAGAGAGCACATGAGAAATGTGCTTTTAATCAGATTATAAAACAGCCACCTCAGCCATGATAATATAATGGTTGAATGTACATCTAGCTATAAAACAGCCACCTCAGCCATGATAATATAATGGCTGAATGTACATCTAGCTATAAAACAGCCACCTCAGCCATGATAATATAATGGTTGAATGTACATCTAGCTATAAAACAGCCACCACAGCCATGATAATATAATGGTTGAATGTACATCTAGCTATAAAATCAGTCACCACAGCCATGATAATATAATGGTTGAATGTACATCTAGCTATAAAATCAGTCACCCACAAATAAATGATCAAACCAATTAAATATCAAAAACAGGTGATACAGTAGTCCAACTCTTATAAAGCCACCCCCCACCAAAGGCCACCCCTCTTATGAAGTCATCCCCAGCAAAGGCCACCCCTCTTATGAAGTTATCCCCACCAAAGGCCACCCCTCTTATGAACTTATCCCCAGCAAAGGCCACCCCTCTTATGAAGTCATCCCCACCAAAGGCCACCCCTCTTATGAAGTTATCCCCAGCAAAGGCCACCACCTCTTATGAAGTTATCCCCAGCAAAGGCCACCCCTCTTATGAAGTTATCCCCAGCAAAGGCCACCCCTCTTATGAGGTTATCCCCACCAAAGGCCACCCCTCTTATGAAGTTATCCCCAGCAAAGGCCACCACCTCTCATGAAGTTAACCCCAGCAAAGGCCACCCCTCTTATGAAGTTATCCCCAGCAAAGGCCACCCCTCTTATGAGGTTATCCCCAGCAAAGGTCACCCCTCTTATGAGGTTATCCCCACCAAAGGCCATCCCTCTTATGAGGTTATCCCCAGCAAAGGCCACCCCTCTTATGAGGTTATCCCCACCAAAGGCCACCCCTCTTATGAGGTTATCCCCAGCAAAAGCCACCTCTCTTATGAGGTTATCCCCAGTAAAGGCCACCCCTCTTATGAGGTTATCCCCAGCAAAGGCCACCTCTCTTATGAGGTTATCCCCACCAAAGGCCACCTCTCTTATGAGGTTATCCCACCAAAGGCCACCTCTCTTATGAGGTTATCCCCACCAAAGGCCACCTCTCTTATGAGGTTATCCCCACCAAAGGCCACCCCTCTTATGAGGTTATCCCCAGCAAAGGCCACCACCTCTTATTAGGCCACCTCTCTTATGAAGTTATCCCCAGCAAAGGCCACCCCTCTTATGAGGTTATCCCCAGCAAAGGCCACCTCTCTTATGAAGTTATCCCCAGCAAAGGCCACCCCTCTTATGAGGTTATCCCCAGCAAAGGCCATCCCTCTTATTAGGCCAGCTTCCAGATACACTAAGATAGTAAAATAGTACTAAACTGCCCACCTCAAGAGAGACTAGAGGGGAGACTACTCTGTCCACCTCAAGAGAGGCTAGAGGGGAGACTACTCTGCCCACCTCAAGAGAGGCTAGAGGGGAGACTACTGCATATTATTTTTTTTTTACCAATTTTACATTATGTAAAGGTTATGGGTCAATACATTCGTACAAACTATTGGGATTTTGTAATTCCATTCTTAGTAGTACCCCCCACCTCCACACCCATCTATTAATGTAATATTCTAGATCTTGAAAAGAAACTTTATTGTAACAGTGATGGTCAACATTTCTATTAAAATCAACCAATTGAACAATCGACAGAGAAGCAGATTTTCAAATGACTTTTTGTCATTATCAGACTAATTTGCATATTTTTGTCCAAAAATTAATAAAACTCTAATTTTTTTCAATAAAACATGTAACATACATCAGACCTAATGCACTTGTTCAAATTTGGAGGAAATTAGACCAGTGGTTTCAGAGAATACTTTTTTAAATAGTTAGCTCCGAATTACGATGGACATCAAGTGATGGCGAAATCAAATGTGAGCTTACAACATTTTATGCGTTAAATGTCAAATAGTTAAATTCTAGTGATAAATTGTAACCAAATGCATATTGAGAAAGCAACTAGTGAATACACATCCTTTTCCTATAGAATTTAAAATTTGCAGTACATTAAAAGGCATACATATTGAAAGTGTCTCCACCAATCAGTTTCTTTGGTGGCCATCTTGAAATAGTTAACAAGAATTCTACAGACTATTTGATCTAAAAAAATTAACAATAGAAGTACCTTTATACAGGAAAGCTACAATGTACAAACATTTAATCTGATTAAAATCGGTAGTTCAATATGCTACTTGCCCCAAAACATCCAATAAAACCTGATTAGAGGTCGTATCTAGATGAACTTGTGTATATTAAAAATTACTTTTAAAAATTAACCAATCAGAGAGCTTAACATTTGTCATGTAGTAATAAAAAAAAGTATGAAAGTGCTGTTAACATTTTGCCACCAGAGTTTTCTTTGGCTATCATAAGTTAATCTGGACATGACCTCTAATCATGCTCTGTCAGATGCTTGGGGGGGGGGGGGGGGGGGAGAGGAGTGTAGTTTATTATAACAGCTGATTTCAATGAGATTGCACAATAATTCTTTCCAAAACCCGTTTAAAATATTAAACTTATTTTCAATAAATATATGAAAGACAAATTTGCAAATATTTTCCAACACACATGCATATGCTTGTCAGAATTCAATACAAAGTCTGAATATCAAGAATTCATCACTAAGTGAACATCAGGCTTTCCTATGTCAAGTCAAAAGAGGTTCAATGTCATACAACAGCGGCACCACAGCCAGCCCGACTTACTATCATATTACTTAAGAAAACCCATCTATCCAGCTCAATGTCATATGCTTCCGCACTACAAAGACGGTTTGTGCCGTCAAACCCACCCAAAATGTAAATACGTCCATCAAACACTGCTACGCCTGGCCATGCCCGTGGTGTATTTAATGACTTAATAGTTGTCCACTGGTTTGTCAACGTGTTGAATCTAAAAATAGATTGAAAATTAGAAGTATTAATTTGTAGGGATTCTCATTAATTACAGTATAACTACTCTTACATTTCAAATAATAAACCACAAGTAACTGAACAACTAAAGTCATTTACAAATGTGCATAATCGCACGAGTGAATTGCTGTTATTGTTCGGTTACGAGTGATTTTTTTTTTTTTACATTCGAAATGCAAGAGTTGCAATACTGTTTATTACATAGATTTGACCCTTTTTTTTGTGGTAATAATACATGTAAAAAAGGAACTTGTTTTTTATTGTTGGAAGTTCAATGATATTTTCGACAGTGACGATGTTGGTACTGTAATGTAACATTTTTTATTTCACCAAATGATATACAGTCAAACCTGTATTAAGAGTTCACCTTTGGGACAAAGAAAATGTGGCTGTATAAGACAGGTGACTTTTAAAAGAGGTTCAATTCATATAAAACTTTCTATGACAGGGCATGAAAAAGGTGACCTTTTAACACAGGTGACTGCTTAATAGAGGCGACTGCATGGGCAGGTTTGACTGTACATAACAAAATGTACCAGTTTTGATTTAAAATCGATGTTAAATCTCCAGTGTGACAGAAAATGTTTATGGTTTTTTAATTCTGTAAAATGAGGAAGTGTGTGTTGCTTAACACCACATAAATTGATTATGACACTAATACTTCAATATCTATAATTTACGGGAGTATTACAGAGATATCTTGATGGATTCAGTTTAGTGTGTAAACACAATTTAACACATGGAAGAAAATGTTAATCTTGATGCCTTCTGGAGGATCTTATATACGGCTAGATTTCAGATGCACTGAAATAGTAAAATACAGGAGAATCTCGTTATCTCGAAGTTCACAGAACCGTTGCAACATTTCCGAAGTTATCCGAAATTCGACTAAAGGGGAGGTAAGGGATTAAGTTAGATAGGCAATTCTGTCAGGTAAGTTTGTCAGGTAAGTTTGACAAAAGTGGATGCAAACTATTGTTGTAAGTTACTTACAATATGTAAATCATCATTTGTACATCTTTTTAACACGTGTGTAAGAATTGAATTTTTTTTTTAATAAATAAAAAAATTCTCTGATGAGGTGTTATTATCTGAATTTTACAAAGTATAGATTCAATAATTGTCAGGAAACTTCGAGAGAAAAAAAACCATGTGTTTGATTACATCATGTACACAATCTGTCAACAAAACGAACTTTCATAGAAATCTATAAATACCACGTAATTGAACACTAATAAAATTAATTTCTTTCATTATTCTGTTGTAAAAACTGATTGGCAACCTGACATAATGTTGAAATGTTATTCTGAACAGATCGTTCAGCGTTTTTAAATGAATATTGCTTCATAAAAAAATGAGTGATATGGATGTACACAGTAGGCTGTTTAAAGGCTTCGAAGTTTTCGCTACACTGAAGGTGTCGGGACATCAAGCGCTTTGAAATTTATCATTAAATGATATTTCATTCATGATTATGACTTCAAGGCTTCAATTAAGAAATCAATTGTTTTCTTTACAAATGATAATTAACAGTTATCAAAATAAATCTTATCTGACGCGGTAAACACTGGAGGCCATGCTGTTGACACCTGGACAGGGACGGGTTTGTTAATTGATAATTTTAACATAACGAACATAATTTGAATGGATTTGTATATTAGGGACTGAACCGAAATTTCAACACATTGAAATTTGAGATAATAGGAGTAAATTAAGTTGAAAAGCACTAAAATTAAAACGGGACTTCAGAAAATTTTTGACTTAACCAAATTTCAAGTAAACCGAGTTTGACATGACGAGATTCAACTGTACTACTAATTTGTACCCTTCAAAAGAGATCACCCCTCTTATAAGGCCACTCCCTTCAAAAGAGATCACCCCTCTTATAAGGCCACTCCCTTCAAAAGAGATCACCCCTCTTATAAGGTCACTCCCTTCAAAAGAGATCACTCCTCTTATAAGGCCACTCCTTTCAAAAGAGATCACCCCTCTTATAAGGCCACTCCCTTCAAAAGAGACCACCCCTCTTATAGGGCCACTCCCTTCAAAAGAGACCACCCCTCTTATAAGGCCACTCCCTTCAAAAGAGACCACCCCTCTTATAAGGCCACTCCCTTCAAAAGAGACCACCCCTCTTATAAGGCCACTCCCTTCAAAAGAGACCACCCCTCTTATAAGGCCACTCCCTTCAAAAGAGACCACCCCTCTTATAAGGCCACTTTTTTGTGGAAGGGGTGACCATATGAGACTATTGTAAAAAAAAAATCTTTGGATCCTGGTGAAAATATCTGGGAAGGGACAATGAAGGGCCTAAAAAACATTATTTACCTCTCTGACAAGTCAAAATATTGGTCTCTGTCTTTGTAACGTCCACCAAATGCATAAATAAAATGTTCTATAGCCACTAAAGCTAATCCTGATCGAGCTTTTTCCATTTCTGACACAAACGTCCATTCTTCAGATAAAGAATCGTAACATTCAACACTAGCCCTATCTGTGTGTAACCCTCTGTCAAAGCCTCCTGAAACACAACAATAGCTTTATGGTGTTTAATGCCACTTTCAACAATATTTCAGCTACAATGTACATTGTGGTGGTCAGTTTTATTGGTGGAGGAAACCGGAGTGCCCAGAGAAAACCATCTACCTGCCAAAAATCACTGACAAACTTTATCACATAAAATGACATTATGTGGTATCGAGTACACCTCGCCTGAGCGGGATTCGAACTCACAACATTAGTGGTTATAGGCACTGATTGGTATAGGTAGTTGTAAATCCAACTACCATAAGAGTGAGTAAGTGATTGTTGTTTAACACCAATTAAATGAGCATTGTTTTAGCTATAACTTGAATAAGTACCATTTTGATGAATAAGGGTAATAACAAAATTACCGAACTCCGAACAATCTTACAAAGGGAAAGTCAAAACTCATAATTATATAAACAGACAAAATCAGTCAACAACCGGAAAACTGTGAAAACCGTAATGATCCTGACTTGGTACAGGCATTTCTAAAGAAATGGTGGGTAGAATCAGATTTTAAGGTGCCAAACCTCCCGCTCTCATTACAGTTCAAAGGTTCCGGCTGTCACTGTAACAGTATTTAAATACAGGAACAAAATAGGTAAAATAGTTGTCAAAGCAGTACCATATTCGGTGATGATGATGATGATGTCTACTTTGTACTAGACCAACCTTACTTAGATCTTCATAGCACTAGCTCACTGAGTGAGTGAGTGATTGTTGTTTAACACCAATGCAGCAAATTTTCCGCTATATCATGACGAGAACAAGGTTATTTATGATGAGATGATGATGATGAGGTCCGCTTTGTACTAGACCAACATGCTTAGTTGGATTTTTTTATAGTGCTAGCTCACTGAAACAACAAGTCGTTCCACTCGGACACATTATCCTGATTCAGGAGCCAACCAGTCTTTGTTCTTACTCCTTAATGCTGCATGCTTAGCGGAGAAACAGCAAATACCAATTTTATGATCTTTGGTTTGACTCAACTGGGACTCGAACCCTTGATCTACCACACTTGAGGCAGGCATGCTAATCATTACATCACTGATGCAGTTCACTCAATAATAAGAAACACCACCTAAAATAAACAACCATCAGATAAATACAGTCACACTTGCATTCAGTGATCATTGTTGGGACAAAACAAAAATCACAAAAATCAAGAATGTCAGTTCCGGTCCGTAACAATTTGTGTATTACTTTTACTGACCGTAATTCATTGTAAAACTTTATTGTTGCTTTGTCAGTTAACTAGTTCATCATTCAATTAATTGAGTTCCATTCAATATTGTATTGAGAACACTGTGGAAGAAAATTACCGATGATTTTTAAAACTGAAGAATGAATATTGATCATCGATTCGTTATTAGTGCTATATATAGTAAATGCATGCCTTTTATGTACTTCTTTAATGTAACAAATTGTAATTTGGAGAAGACTTCATAAGTTTGTTTAACTTGTGTCTAATCCACTTTGTTTATATATTTGGCAAATAAATATGTTTAAACTAAACTGAAGAATGAAAACATGTAGCATTGGGGTCTATGATCTAAACATATGAAATCTATCGTGTGCAATAACTAACCTGCTACGTATATTTTACCATCACAGACACAGTACCCTGCACCAGATCTTTTTCTCTTCATACTTGGAGCAAACGACCATGTTTCGTTTTTAGTATCGTATTTCTCTACGATATTATAACTACAAGCTCGGTCTTCTCCCCCTGAAATATAAAACATACATTGTACATCTATATGTATTGTTCTAAAGTATCATAGAATGTTAATTTTGTAGGAGTTGTCGTGGTCATGATCGCATGGTAGTTGGATTTACAACTACATGTACCTGTGAAATCAGTGCCTATCACCACTAACGTTGTGAGTTCGAATCCCACTCAGGTGAGGTGTACTCGATACAACATTATGTGATAAAGTTTGTCAGTGACTTGTGGCAGGTCTGTGATTTTCTCAGAGTGCTCCGGTTTCCTCCAACAATAAAACTCACTGCCCCAATATAACTGAAATATTGTTGAAAGTGGCGCTAAACACCATAACCCTAACCCCTAATCATATATTGGGTTTTGAGGGAGTGAATTTTTAAAGTATTAACTAATAAATAGTAATGAAAATTATACGATGTTTTTCTTCATATAGTAACTGTTTAACTTTTTTCTGAAATTTTAGTTTCAGAAAAAAGTTAAAGTTACTATGTGAAGAAAAACATCGTATAATTTTCATTTAGTGATGACGCTTAGTGTAAGATTAAACTTATAGGGTGTGGTCTTAATGACTGAATTACGGTGTTTAACGCCACTTTCAACAATATTTCAGTTCTATTGTGGTGGTCAGTTTTATTGGTGGAGGGAACCGGAGTACCCAGAGAAAACCACTGACCTGTCACAAGTCACTGACAAACTTTATCACATAATGTTGTATCGAGTACACCTCGCCATGAACAGGGTTCGAACTCACAACATTAGTGGTGATACAATGTAGACACTGATTGCATAAATCCAACTACCATACGATCACAACCCCTTACTAGAATCTACTTATTACAATGATGCTTTTTAAAGACAAAAAATTATTGCATTAATTTTTATTGCTCATTCTTCAAAAGATTTATACAGATTTACTCAATTTTCCCTTTTTAGTCACCCCCTCCCCCTATTGGGTCCTTCGCAGTGAGAAAACAACTTTATTTACAGTAAGTTAAAATTTATTACATTGTATTCCAAAGTGTCATCTACAAAGCTAGGTTGAAGAGGTTTCTTGAAGAAGAATAAAATGATTTAAAAAATTTGTTGGATGATAAAATTTATGGGAGTACATACACAATGTGATGGCAAAAAGCTCACATGGTCTTTGTGCTGAACAAAACCCTGAACAAAAATAAACCCTCTTCACATTAATTTAATTTGGGGGAGGGGAGGGGGGGGATTTTTCAGAGTATTTTGGGAAATGGCATTTTTTGTCTGTTTGGGAATTTTTCATTGACAAAAGAGTAATTTTGGGAAAATTACTTCATGTTCTTATAGCATTAATATTGATGTTATTGTCTGTTTTTTTATTCATAACTACCTTAAGGACATCTATTCAATGTCACATTTTTATTTCTGTCTACCTTGACTATTGGAGTCTTGCATACCAGTGATTTTTTTATACAAAAAATGTATGTACCCCCCCTTTTTTCTCCTTTTGAAATATTACTGTGCTGTGATCCAATACCACATAAATTGTAATAAATCATATTTGTGTAATCTTCAGCAGAAGAACGATGTCTCTGTCAATTTGCTCATTGGTCCAACTATATATAACTAGGGAATGAAAATATAGCACAAACCAAAGATTTTTAAAATAGTATTTTCTATTCAAATCCTTGCACAAACGTAAATTGCCACTGTCAAAAACTGAAGAAAGTAAAGGCTGTAATTATTATTTTCCAGACATCAAATCAGATTGCAACAATGGAGGAAAGCTACTGTAGTTCAAATTTAATTTTTTAATTGGATATGCATTAATGTTTACACATGTCTGGATGTAAATAAACAGTTCAATAGATCGTAAAATTAACCCGGTGTCGAGTATAAAATACCAATGAGGATGGATAAATATCTGAAGCGACCCCGTGCATTTCAACGAATTTTGAATTGCCAATCTTTGCATATATGAACATGCTTGATATGAGAACTATGATTTTATATCACAGAAACGGGAAAAAATAAATCAAAAGTTTGTTTTGTTGAAAGTAGCTTCGGACAAAAAGCTTGGTCAACATTTCCGGTAGCACAGTACTGCATTGCGTCCCCTTTTCAAAATGGCTCCAATGTTGTTTGTTTACGAAAAACAAATACAAATAGTTTTATTTTAAGTCGGGCACATATAAACATAAGATCTAATGAACGAAAGTAAAGTTTCTATAAACCGTAATGGATTACTTTCCAAGAAAATCACTTTCAAAATACTTAACGTGCATGATATCGACATTTTCATAAATGACAAGTGGAGAAAATACGCGGGCGGCGACATAATTACAAGGCGACTGGAACTTCGCTTTTGACCAACGAGAAAGCAAAGTTAACCTTCACAAGGCAACTTCTTCACCCGAATCACCCTCCAACGTGAGCTGAATGACTTTAAGCGAAACTTGAATGCAAAATTAGAATTTATTCAAGAATTGGGAATTCATAACAGCAAATTGGGAATAAAACAGGGTAATTGTCATTGGGAATGGGGCCGAAATTCGTCCCTAGAGAAATGGCTGAAAAATCCCTGGAGGGGCTACTTCCCATGATGCATCATAGTCTTATGTTAATAACCTATTGCATAAATAAATCTTCCAACGGCAGCCAGAGCTACAAAGGATCTCGCTATCTTCATCTCTGATTTAGGAATCCATTGTCTTAACACAGGGTCGTAGCACTCTACACATCGTAGATACAAAGTGTTCTCTTGAGAATCGGCTAATGCACATTCTCCTCCCACTGCATACAACAAACCATCTAAACTACACACTCCAACGGCTGTTCGTGCTATATTCATATTAGACTGAAATAAGAATGTTTTAGCATTACTATACATAGACTAAAGATGGTGGAAACTACAAGACATATAGGGTACATAAAAATATAATTTAGGGGAACACATCTGTGTTCATTAATCAAGAGTAACATGACTGGTGCCATTCGTGGAACAGGAAGCACTTATTTTCCAGAGCGCAGCATGCAGTTCACCCTTGTTTTTAAGTGGGGTTTGTGTTGCTCAAGAGTAACATGACTGGTGCCATTAGTGGAACAGGAAGCACTTATTTTCCAGAGCACAGCAGTTCACCCTTGTTTTTAAGTGGGGCTTGTGTTGCTTTAGTTTCCTATGTTGTATGTTTTCGACCATTGTTTGTCTTTTTGTCCTTTTTTTGTATCTGTCCCAAGTCTGGACCTGGATTTCCAATGATTTGATCTTTTGCTGTTTAGTGCCAATTTCAGCAATATTTCAGCTATATCATGGCTACCAGTTTTAGTGGTGGAAGAAGCCGGAGTACCCGGAGAGAAGCACCGACCATGGGCAAGCAACTGGTAAACTTTATCACTTGCAGCTGCAAGTCGAGTACACCCTTTTTTGTAATTTACAAAGCCGGGCGCGAACCCACACCGTATTGGTGATAGGCATGTATGAGTTGTTAGGTAATCCAACTACCTAACTCACTGAGCCACCCGGGCCCGGATTTCCAATGTGATATATATGTCATGTTTTATTTTTAGGTTCAATGAGTTGTAGCGAGAGGTAATTGTTTGTTTTGCTGATATTTGTAGAATTGTTGACCATTGCTGTTTAAACTTTCTTTCCATACTATTCCTTAACTATTGATTCTTACGTGAATTTCCTGTCATGTTCAATTACATCCATATCATTTAAATTCTTGCTAAAATCAAGACATGTGACTTGCTTGCCCCCATAAAGGCACAATATGAAACCATATTTCATGGCATTCCACTCATTTCAAAATGAGTGGAATGCCATGAAATATATATAGGAGGTGATAATCCTAAAGTAGAAGGGTGGATCCTGCAAAACCAGTATGTAAAACAAAGCTGTATTTTACTTTCAATTTGATATTTTCATTTTTGAAAACAAAGTAGCCAGCGAAAAATCCAATTAGACGGCCAATTTGCCCGATGCTCGGCTGCTGTGGAATGCCTTGTATTTACAAATTCTGAAGCTTGGCTAACCTCTCAAAATATATGTACATCACATTTTAAACATTATTCTCTATATCCTTGCTTTGCTAATATGCAAGATACTGCACAGATCTTGTGATTTGTTATTACTGGTTCAAATCACATAATACTCACTGCTGTAAAAGCCATTGGTCAAATAAAAAATATGTAACTTTTTATCATGTGTATCTTGTACCTTGTGACTTTACTTATAATTTCTGCATTTGGCACATACATGTACATGTATCT
Source organism: Bathymodiolus brooksi (assembly GCA_963680875.1). NCBI lineage: Eukaryota > Metazoa > Mollusca > Bivalvia > Mytilida > Modiolidae > Bathymodiolus > Bathymodiolus brooksi. Next base: position 18,534,694 of record OY804583.1, on the reverse strand, counting down.
AATTCAAAAACTTTGCAAGAATTTTTTCAAGAATAACCATCTATTCTCTAGTCTATATTCTTACTTTGCAAAATTGCAAGATATACAGTACAGTACTAAACAATTTAATATCATTGGTTTATAAGACATCACATGATACTTACAACTGAATGCCATTGGTCAATTAGAAAATCATATCTCTCCATACTTTTGAGTTGACAGTCTGTGCTATTTCTACCACCAACAACATACACACACGGAGGTTGTGCTCGCGGGGTTAACAATTCAAGAGCCGACTGATCATAATGTAATGCTATGGCATTTCCGATTAACTGTTGACATTTTAAACAATTTTTCACAAAATCTAATTTTAGAACTATATTTTCAAGATACGACAAGTCTATAAGTGCCAATTTAACATATTGTAAAATGTGACAGGCATTTCGCGTTCTATTTTCTGGGTCTGCGTGAATCCAGCTGAGTGTAGCCTCTAACACTTGATTTTCACTGGTCACCTGAAGTTTATCACTACGTAACAGTGTAATTAGTCTATCCTCGGAAAGTTGTAAAAACTCCTCCGAATGTATCACATCTAGAAAATTCTGAAAGATGAACTGTCTAGCTGACATTTCAAGTTCTCCACACATGTACAAATCTGCCAAAAAGTAGATCCCTGTATAATTAAATAAAATAATATATGTATACAAAATGGAATTTAAAAATATGACTTGTTTTTAACATGAAGGTACCTGTAAGCAATGTTACTTATATATCAGACATAAAACCAAATCGTTAAAGGACAACAAAAATTCTTTAATTGTTGAAAACCTCATCGTGGCGTAATGGTAAGTGTGCTGGCCTCGTGTGAGGTAGATCATGGGTTCGAGCACCGCTCGGGGCAAACCAAATACTATAAAATTGATATTTATGCTTCTCCACCAAGCACGCAGCATTAAGGAGAAAGAGCAAAGACTGGTTGGCTTGGAATCAGAATAATGTGTCCAAGTGGAGCGACACGTCTATCCGTGGACTGTTGTTTCAGTGAGCTAGCACTATAAAAAATCAAACTAAGCGTGTTAGTCTAGTACAAAGCGGACCTCATCATCATCTCATTGAAAATTAACTTGTTCTCGTCATGTTATAGCTGAAAAATTGCTGAATTGGCGTTAAACAACACTCACTCACTTACTCCTTAATTGTTGAAACGCTACATCATATGTACCACTCAACTACAGACTAGGTGCCATTTCACACTCATCATTAATTCTTAGAGTATGAGTTATGCTTATTTGTAGGCTAAAATGTTGATGAGTTTAAATAACTAGAGGCTCAGGTGAGTCTGTATCCGGTAGCCTGTATCGCTCACCTGACATAAATAAGCCCTCTTAAGAATGTCTGCATGCCGAATACATCTAAGTTTTACTATTCAAATCCCATAGGGTTCTACAATGTATGTTAAAACTATGTCTGCTCATGGCAGCCATCTTGGATGGAGGTCGTGGTCACCGGACACAATTTTGAAAGTATACTACCCAAGGACCACCCATGCCATGTTTGCTTTAAATTGCCTGACTTGTTTCAGAGGAGAAGACTCTTAAACAATTTTCCCATAGGTCATATGTTAAAACTATGTCCGCTGATGGTGGCTATTTAGGACTGCGATCGGGGTCACTGAACACAATTTTGGCAGTTGACCACCTAAGGACCATCGATGACATGTTTGCTATATTGGCTGACTGGTTTCAGAGGAGAAGATTTTAAAACATTTTTTCCCCATAGGGTCCTATGTTAAAACTATGTCTGCTGAAGGCAGCCATCTTGGATGGAGGTCAGGGTCACTGGACACAATTTTGAAAATTGACCACTTAAGGACCATCCATGCCATGTTTGCTTTAAATTGGCTTACTGGTTTCAGAAGAAAAGATTTTTAAACATATTTCCCATAGGGTCCTATGTTAAAACTATGTCCGCTGATTGCGGCCATCTTGGATGGAGGTCTGGGTCACTGGATATAATTTTGAAAGTTGACCATTTAAGGACCATTCATGCCATGTTTGCTTTAAATTGGCTTTGGGGTTGTTTTTACTAAATATGGCAAGTCCCAAACACAAATGATGAGTCCAGGACTCCCCTAGAGGAGTTACAAGTATCTCTGCTTGAAGAGGCTACAGTGACTCTGAGATGCAGAACAGCAATAAAAGCACTGTTCCTTTGAGGTTTTTTTTTCTTTTTTTTTTCTACATTTGATAGTGTAAAGTTGTCTCATGTTCATTTACATTCATATTAATTCTTACTAAATATACATGTACATCAAAATTACAGGTGTGACTACACATGTATCTACTATGTGACTTTACCTGCTAAATGATCGTAAACTTACCCAAACAATTTGATGCTGTTAATTGTGACTGTAAAAACGTAGCAGACATTTTTCTAAGTTGATGTAAACCTAACATACTGGCACCTTGAAGTATACCTTGAACATTGTCTACTGTTATTTCTATCATACTCGTATACATAAAATCTATCAGCTGTCCCATCGAATAGGGATCCAGTCCTTGAATTTCAACACACTCTTTTTCCGTTTCTAGCATTCCATTTGTAAACATGGCACGTAAATATGGACTACAACCAGAAAGAACAATTTTGTGTGCTTCAAAGTCTTGTCCGTCGACTGTAATTGTTACATCACACAACATGTGACGTTCACGTAGCTCGTGCATTACAATAAAGGCATTTTGAGCTTGTGACGGCACAGTAAACGTCCTAGATTCTATCATGTTTAAAAATCAGTAGATGCCTAGATATCCACCATGTTCATAAAGATCTATCCATTTTATATTTACTGGTAGGAAACTTAAGCTTCTTCATCCTTTATCAGTTCATGGTTAGCACTTAGACTGTCATCCTGAAAAAAAGGAAAATATAACTGATAGCCATCTTTATATGGCCAAACAAAAAGGTAAAAATAACTGATAGCCATCTTTATATGGCCAAACAAAAAGGTAAAAATAACTGATAGCCATCTTTATATGGCCAAACAAAAAAGTAAAAATAACTGATAGCCATCTTTATATGGCCAAACAAAAAGGTAAAAATAACTGATAGCCATCTTATATGGCCAAACAAAAAGGTAAAAATAACTGATAGCCATCTTTATATGGCCAAACAAAAAAGTAAAAATAACTGATAGCCATCTTTATATGGCCAAACAAAAAGGTAAAAATAACTGATAGCCATCTTTATATGGCCAAACAAAAAGGTAAAAATAACTGATAGCCATCTTTATATGGCCAAACAAAAAGGTAAAAATAACTGATAGCTATCTTTATATGGCCAAACAAAAAGGTAAAAATAACTGATAGCCATCTTTATATGGCCAAACAAAAAGGTAAAAATAACTGATAGCCATCTTTATATGGCCAAACAAAAAGGTAAAAATAACTGATAGCTATCTTTATATGGCCAAACAAAAAGGTAAAAATAACTGATAGCCATCTTTATATGGCCAAACAAAAAGGTAAAAATAACTGATAGCCATCTTTATATGGCCAAACAAAAAGGTAAAAATAACTGATAGCTATCTTTATATGGCCAAACAAAAAGGTAAAAATAACTGATAGCCATCTTTATATGGCCAAACAAAAAGGTAAAAATAACTGATAGCTATCTTTATATGGCCAAACAAAAAGGTAAAAATAACTGATAGCCATCTTTATATGGCCAAACAAATAGGTAAAAATAACTGATAGCCATCTTATACGGCCAAACAAATAGGTAAAAATAACTGATAGCCATCTTTATATGGCCAAACAAAAATGTAAAAATAACTGATAGCTATCTTTATATAGCCAAACAAATAGGTAAAAATAACTGATGGCCATCTTTATATGGCCAAACAAAAAGGTAAAAATAACTGATAGCCATCTTTATATGGCCAAACAAAAAGGTAAAAATAACTGATAGCCATCTTTATATGGCCAAACAAAAAGGTAAAATTAACTGATAGCCATCTTTATATGGCCAAACAAAAAGGTAAAAATAACTGATAACCATCTTTATATGGCCAAACAAAAAGGTAAAAATAACTGATAGCTATCTTTATATAGCCAAACAAATAGGTAAAAATAACTGATGGCCATCTTTATATGGCCAAACAAAAAGGTAAAAATAACTGATAGCCATCTTTATATGGCCAAACAAAAAGGTAAAAATAACTGATAGCCATCTTTATATGGCCAAACAAAAAGGTAAAAATAACTGATAGCCATCTTTATATGGCCAAACAAAAAGGTAAAAATAACTGATAGCCATCTTTATATGGCCAAACAAAAAGGTAAAAATAACTGATAGCCATCTTTATATGGCCAAACAAAAAGGTAAAAATAACTGATAGCTATCTTTATATGGCCAAACAAAAAGGTAAAAATAACTGATAGCTATCTTTATATGGCCAAACAAAAAGGTAAAAATAACTGATAGCCATCTTTATATGGCCAAACAAATAGGTAAAAATAACTGATAGCCATCTTATACGGCCAAACAAATAGGTAAAAATAACTGATAGCCATCTTTATATGGCCAAACAAAAAGGTAAAAATAACTGATAGCCATCTTTATATGGCCAAACAAAAAGGTAAAAATAACTGATAGCCATCTTTATATGGCCAAACAAAAAGGTAAAAATAACTGATAGCCATCTTTATATGGCCAAACAAAAAGGTAAAAATAACTGATAGCTATCTTTATATGGCCAAACAAAAAGGTAAAAATAACTGATAGCCATCTTTATATGGCCAAACAAAAAGGTAAAAATAACTGATAGCCATCTTTATATGGCCAAACAAAAAGGTAAAAATAACTGATAGCCATCTTTATATGGCCAAACAAAAAGGTAAAAATAACTGATAGCCATCTTTATATGGCCAAACAAAAAGGTAAAAATAACTGATAGCCATCTTTATATGGCCAAACAAAAAGGTAAAAATAACTGATTGCCATCTTTATATGGCCAAACAAAAAGGTAAAAATAACTGATAGCCATCTTTATATGGCCAAACAAAAAGGTAAAAATAACTGATAGCCATCTGTATATGGCCAAACAAAAAGGTAAAAATAACTGATAGCTATCTTTATATGGCCAAACAAAAAGGTAAAAATAACTGATAGCCATCTTTATATGGCCAAACAAAAAGGTAAAAATAACTGATAGCCATCTTTATATGGCCAAACAAAAAGGTAAATATAATTGATAGCCATCTTTATATGGCCAAACAAATAGGTAAAAATAACTGATAGTCATCTTATATGGCCAAACAAATAAGTAAAAATAACTGATAGCCATCTTATATGGCAAAAAAAAAGAAAAAATAACTTTAAGTAGACATTTATATGAAAGTTATATCAAGTTTAACTTACTACCAAATTGTTCAACTGGGCTTAAACTTGCAGAACTGCTCAGTGCATCTCTAAGTGGTGAATAGTGGAAGTCCTTCCGATGGGAAGAGGTGGAGGTGTGTGTTGTCAGGTTATAGTATGGTAAGTCTAACTGTGAGAAGAGGGGGAGGGGTGTGTTGTCAGGTAATAGTATGGTACGTCTAACTGTGAGAAGAGGGGGAGGGGTGTGTTGTCAGGTTATAGTATGGTAAGTCTAACGGTGAGAAGAGGGGGAGGGGTGTTTTGTCAGGTTATAGTATGGCAAGTCTAACTGTGAGAAGAGGGGGAGGGGTGTGTTGTCAGGTTATAGTATGGCAAGTCTAACTGTGAGAAGAGGGGGAGGGGTGTGTTGTCAGGTTATAGTATGGCAAGTCTAACTGTGAGAAGAAGGGGAGGGGTGTGTTGTCAGGTTATAGTATGGAAAGTCTAACTGTGAGAAGAGGGGGAGGGTGTGTTGTCATGTTATAGTATGGCAAGTCTAACTGTGAGAAGAAGGGGAGGGGTGTATTGTCAGGTTATAGTATGGTAAATCTAACTGTGAGAAGAAGGGGAGGGGTGTATTGTCAGGTTATAGTATGGTAAGTCTAACTGTGAGAAGAGGGGGAGGGGTGTGTTGTCAGGTTATAGTATGGCAAGTCTAACTGTGAGAAGAGGGGGAGGGGTGTGTTGTCAGGTTATAGTATGGTAAGTCTAACTGTGAGAGGAGGTGGGGGGGTGTTGTCAGGTTATAGTATGGTAAGTCTAACTGTGAGAAGAGGGGGAGGGGTGTGTTGTCAGGTTATAGTATGGAAAGTCTAACTGTGAGAAGAGGGGGAGGGGTGTGTTGTCAGGTTATAGTATGGTAAGTCTAAATGTGAGAAGAGGGGGAGGGGTGTGTTGTCAGGTTATAGTATGGAAAGTCTAACTGTCAGAAGAGGGGGAGGGGTGTGTTGTCAGGTTTTAGTATGGCAAGTCTAACTGTGAGAAGAGGGGGAGGGGTGTGTTGTCAGGTTATAGTATGGTAAGTCTAACTGTGAGAAGAGGGGGAGGTATGTGTTGTCAGGTAATAGTATGGTAAGTCTAACTGTGAGAAGAGGGGGAGGTATGTGTTGTCAGGTTATAGTATGGTAAGTCTAACTGTGAGAAGAGGGGGAGGGGTGTGTTGTCAGATTATAGTATGGTAAGTCTAACTGTGAGAAGAGGGGGAGGGGTATGTTGTCAGGTAATAGTATGGTAAGTCTAACTGTGAGAAGAGGGGAAGGGGTGTGTTTGCAGGTTATAGAATGGCAAGTCTAACTGTAAGAAGAGGGGGAGGTGTGTGTTGTCAGGTTATAGTATGGTAAGTCTAACTGTGAGAAGAGGGGGAGGGGGGTGTTGTCAGGTTATAGTATGGTAAGTCTAACTTAGAAGAGGGGAAGGGGTGTGTTGTCAGGTTATAGTATGGTAAGTCTAACTGTGAGAAGAGGGGGAGGGGTGTGTTGTCATGTTATAGTATGATAAGTCTAACTGAGAAGAGGGGGAGGTATGTGTTGTCAGGTTATAGTATGGCAAGTCTAACTGTGAGAAGAGGGGGAGGGGTGTGTTGTCAGGTTATAGTATGATAAGTCTAACTGTGAGAAGAGGGGAAGGTGTGTGTTGTCAGGTTATAGTATGGTAAGTCTAACTGTAAGAAGAAGGGGAGGGGTGTGTTGTCAGGTTATAGTATGGTAAGTCTAACTGTGAGAAGAGGGGGAGGTGTGTGTTGTCATGTTATAGTATGGTAAGTCTAACTGTGAGAAGAGAGGGAGGGGTGTGTTGTCAGGTTATAGTATGGCAAGTCTAACTGTGAGAAGAGGGGGAGGTATGTGTTGTCAGGTTATAGTATGGTAAGTCTAACTGTGAGAAGATGGGGAGGGGTGTGTTGTCAGGTTATAGTATGGTAAGTCTAACTGTGAGAAGAGGAGGAGGGGTGTGTTGTCAGGTTATAGTATGGTAAGTCTAAATGTGAGAAGAGGGGGAGGGGTGTGTTGTCAGGTTATAGTATGGAAAGTCTAACTGTCAGAAGAGGGGGAGGGGTGTGTTGTCAGGTTTTAGTATGGCAAGTCTAACTGTGAGAAGAGGGGGAGGGGTGTGTTGTCAGGTTATAGTATGGTAAGTCTAACTGTGAGAAGAGGGGGAGGTATGTGTTGTCAGGTAATAGTATGGTAAGTCTAACTGTGAGAAGAGGGGGAGGTATGTGTTGTCAGGTTATAGTATGGTAAGTCTAACTGTGAGAAGAGGGGGAGGGGTGTGTTGTCAGATTATAGTATGGTAAGTCTAACTGTGAGAAGAGGGGGAGGGGTATGTTGTCAGGTAATAGTATGGTAAGTCTAACTGTGAGAAGAGGGGAAGGGGTGTGTTTGCAGGTTATAGAATGGCAAGTCTAACTGTAAGAAGAGGGGGAGGTGTGTGTTGTCAGGTTATAGTATGGTAAGTCTAACTGTGAGAAGAGGGGGAGGGGGGTGTTGTCAGGTTATAGTATGGTAAGTCTAACTTAGAAGAGGGGAAGGGGTGTGTTGTCAGGTTATAGTATGGTAAGTCTAACTGTGAGAAGAGGGGGAGGGGTGTGTTGTCATGTTATAGTATGATAAGTCTAACTGAGAAGAGGGGGAGGTATGTGTTGTCAGGTTATAGTATGGCAAGTCTAACTGTGAGAAGAGGGGGAGGGGTGTGTTGTCAGGTTATAGTATGATAAGTCTAACTGTGAGAAGAGGGGAAGGTGTGTGTTGTCAGGTTATAGTATGGTAAGTCTAACTGTAAGAAGAAGGGGAGGGGTGTGTTGTCAGGTTATAGTATGGTAAGTCTAACTGTGAGAAGAGGGGGAGGTGTGTGTTGTCATGTTATAGTATGGTAAGTCTAACTGTGAGAAGAGAGGGAGGGGTGTGTTGTCAGGTTATAGTATGGCAAGTCTAACTGTGAGAAGAGGGGGAGGTATGTGTTGTCAGGTTATAGTATGGTAAGTCTAACTGTGAGAAGATGGGGAGGGGTGTGTTGTCAGGTTATAGTATGGTAAGTCTAACTGTGAGAAGAGGAGGAGGGGTGTGTTGTCAGGTTATAGTATGGTAAGTCTAACTGTGAGAAGAGGGGGAGGGGTGTGTTGTCAGGTTATAGTATGGTAAGTCTAACTGTGAGAAGAGGGGGAGGTATGTGTTGTCAGGTTATAGTATGGTAAGTCTAACTGTGAGAAGAGGAGGAGGGGTGTGTTGTCAGGTTATAGTATGGTAAGTCTAACTGTGAGAAGAGTGGGAGGGGTGTGTTGTCAGGTTATAGTATGGTAAGTCTAACTGTGAGAAGAGGGGGAGGTGTGTGTTGTCAGGTTATAGTATGGTAAGTCTAACTGTGAGAAGAGGGGGAGGGGTGTGTTGTCAGGTTATAGTATGGTAAGTCTAACTGTGAGAAGAGGGGGAGGGGTGTGTTGTCAGGTTATAGTATGGTAAGTCTAACTGTGAGAAGAGGGGGAGGGGTGTATTGTCAGGTTATAGTATGGTAAGTCTTACTGTGAGAAGAGGGGGAGGGGTGTGTTGTCAGGTTATAGTATGATAAGTCTAACTGTGAGAAGAGGGGGAGGTATGTGTTGTCAGGTTATAGTATGGTAAGTCTAACTGTGAGAAGAAGGGGAGGGGTGTGTTGTCAGGTTATAGTATGGTAAGTCTAACTGTGAGAAGAGGGGAAGGGGTGTGTTGTCAGGTTATAGTATGGCAAGTCTAACCGTGAGAAGAGGGGGAGGGGTGTGTTGTCAGGTTATAGTATGGTAAGTCTAACTGTGAGAAGAGGGGGAGGGGTGTGTTGTCAGGTTATAGTATGGTAAGTCTAACTGTAAGAAGAGGGGGAGGGGTGTGTTGTCAGGTTATAGTATGGTAAGTCTAACCGTGAGAAGAGGGGAGGGGTGTGTTGTCAGGTTATAGTATGGTAAGTCTAACTGTAAGAAGAGGGGGAGGGGTGTGTTGTCAGGTTATAGTATGGTAAGTCTAACTGTGAGAAGAGTGGGAGGGGTGTGTTGTCAGGTTATAGTATGGCAAGTCTAACCGTGAGAAGAGGGGGAGGGGTGTGTTGTCAGGTTATAGTATGGTAAGTCTAACTGTGAGAAGAGGGGGAGGGGTGTGTTGTCAGGTTATAGTATGGTAAGTCTAACTGTGAGGAGGAGGAGGGGTGTGTTGTCAGGTTATAGTATGGTAAGTCTAACTGTGAGAAGAGGGGGAGGGGTGTGTTGTCAGGTTATAGTATGGCAAGTCTAACTGTGAGGAGAGGGGGAGGGGTGTGTTGTCAGGTTATAGTATGGTAAGTCTAACTGTGAGAAGAGGGGGAGGGGTGTGTTGTCAGGTTATAGTATGGTAAGTCTAACTGTGAGAAGATGGGGAGGGGTGTGTTGTCAGGTTATAGTATGGTAAGTCTAACTGTGAGAAGAGGGGGAGGGGTGTGTTGTCAGGTTATAGTATGGTAAGTCTAACTGTGAGAAGAGGGGGAGGGGTGTGTTGTCAGGTTATAGTATGGTAAGTCTAACTGTGAGAAGAGGAGGAGGGGTGTGTTGTCAGGTTATAGTATGGTAAGTCTTACCATGAGAAGAGGGGGAGGTATGTGTTGTCAGGTTATAGTATGGTAAGTCTAACTGTGAGAAGAAGGGGAGGGGTGTGTTGTCAGGTTATAGTATGGTAAGTCTAACTGTGAGAAGAGGGGTAGGGGTGTGTTGTCAGGTTATAGTATGGTAAGTCTAACTGTGAGAAGATGGGGAGGGGTGTGTTGTCAGGTTATAGTATGGTAAGTCTAACTGTGAGAAGAAGGGGAGGGGTGTGTTGTCAGGTTATAATATGGTAAGTCTAACTGTGAGAAGAGGGGGAGGGGGGTGTTGTCAGGTTATAGTATGGTAAGTCTAACTGTGAGAAGAGGAGGAGGGGTGTGTTGTCAGGTTATAGTATGGTAAGTCTAACTGTGAGAAGAGGGGGAGGGGTGTGTTGTCAGGTTATAGTATGGTAAGTCTAACTGTAAGAAGAGGGGGAGGGGTGTGTTGTCAGGTTATAGTATGGTAAGTCTAACTGTGAGAAGAGGGGGAGGGGTGTGTTGTCAGGTTATAGTATGGTAAGTCTAACTGTAAGAAGAGGGGGATGGGTGTGTTGTCAGGTTATAGTATGGTAAGTCTAACTGTGAGAAGAGGGGGAGGGGTGTGTTGTCAGGTTATAGTATGATAAGTCTAACTGTAAGAAGAGGGGGAGGGGTGTGTTGTCAGGTTATAGTATGGCAAGTCTAACTGTGAGAAGAGGGGGAGGGGGGTGTTGTCAGGTTATAGTATGGCAAGTCTAACTGTGAGAAGATGGGGAGGGGTGTGTTGTCAGGTTATAGTATGGTAAGTCTAACTGTAAGAAGAGGGGGAGGGGTGTGTTGTCAGGTTATAGTATGGTAAGTCTAACTGTGAGAAGAGGGGGAGGTGTGTGTTGTCATGTTATAGAATGGTAAGTCTAACTGTGAGAAGAGAGGGAGGGGTGTGTTGTCAGGTTATAGTATGGCAAGTCTAACTGTGAGAAGAGGGGGAGGTATGTGTTGTCAGGTTATAGTATGGTAAGTCTAACTGTGAGAAGATGGGGAGGGGTGTGCTGTCAGCTTATTGTATGGTAAGTCTAACTGTGAGGAGGAGGAGGGGTGTGTTGTCAGGTTATAGTATGGTAAGTCTAACTGTGAGAAGAAGGGGAGGAGTGTGTTGTCAGGTTATAGTATGGTAAGTCTAACTGTGAGAAGAGGAGGAGGGGTGTGTTGTCAGGTTATAGTATGGTAAGTCTAACTGTGAGAAGAGGGGGAGGGGTGTGTTGTCAGGTTATAGTATGGTAAGTCTAACTGTGAGGAGAGGGGGAGGTATGTGTTGTCAGGCTATATTATGGTAAGTCTAACTGTGAGAAGAGGAGGAGGGGTGTGTTGTCAGCTTATAGTATGGTAAGTCTAACTGTGAGAAGAGTGGGAGGGGTGTGTTGTCAGGTTATAGTATGGTAAGTCTAACTGTGAGAAGAGGGGGAGGTGTGTGTTGTCAGGTTATAGTATGGTAAGTCTAACTGTGAGAAGAGGGGGAGGGGTGTGTTGTCAGGTTATAGTATGGTAAGTCTAACTGTGAGAAGAGGGGGAGGGGTGTGTTGTCAGGTTATAGTATGGCAAGTCTAACTGTGAGAAGAGGGGGAGGTATGTGTTGTCAGGTTATAGTATGGTAAGTCTAACCTTGAGAAGAGGGGGAGGGGTGTGTTGTCAGGTTATAGTATGGTAAGTCTAACTGTGAGAAGAGGGGGAGGGGTGTATTGTCAGGTTATAGTATGGTAAGTCTTACTGTGAGAAGAGGGGGAGGGGTGTGTTGTCAGGTTATAGTATGATAAGTCTAACTGTGAGAAGAGGGGGAGGTATGTGTTGTCAGGTTATAGTATGGTAAGTCTAACTGTGAGAAGAAGGGGAGGGGTGTGTTGTCAGGTTATAGTATGGTAAGTCTAACTGTGAGAAGAGGGGAAGGGGTGTGTTGTCAGGTTATAGTATGGCAAGTCTAACCGTGAGAAGAGGGGGAGGGGTGTGTTGTCAGGTAATAGTATGGCAAGTCTAACTGTGAGAAGAGGGGGAGGGGTGTGTTGTCAGGTTATAGTATGGTAAGTCTAACTGTAAGAAGAGGGGGAGGGGTGTGTTGTCAGGTTATAGTATGGTAAGTCTAACCGTGAGAAGAGGGGGAGGGGTGTGTTGTAAGGTTATAGTATGGTAAGTCTAACTGTGAGAAGAGGGGGAGGGGTGTGTTGTCAGGTTATAGTATGGTAAGTCTAACTGTGAGGAGGAGGAGGGGTGTGTTGTCAGGTTATAGTATGGTAAGTCTAACTGTGAGAAGAGGGGGAGGGGTGTGTTGTCAGGTTATAGTATGGCAAGTCTAACTGTGAGGAGAGGGGGAGGGGTGTGTTGTCAGGTTATAGTATGGTAAGTCTAACTGTGAGAAGAGGGGGAGGGGTGTGTTGTCAGGTTATAGTATGGTAAGTCTAACTGTGAGAAGATGGGGAGGGGTGTGTTGTCAGGTTATAGTATGGTAAGTCTAACTGTGAGAAGAGGGGGAGGGGTGTGTTGTCAGGTTATAGTATGGTAAGTCTAACTGTGAGAAGAGGGGGAGGGGTGTGTTGTCAGGTTATAGTATGGTAAGTCTTACTGTGAGAAGAGGAGGAGGGGTGTGTTGTCAGGTTATAGTATGGTAAGTCTTACAATGAGAAGAGGGGGAGGTATGTGTTGTCAGGTTATAGTATGGTAAGTCTAACTGTGAGAAGATGGGGAGGGGTGTGTTGTCAGGTTATAGTATGGTAAGTCTAACTGTGAGAAGAAGGGGAGGGGTGTGTTGTCAGGTTATAGTATGGTAAGTCTAACGGTGAGAAGAGGGGGAGGGGGGTGTTGTCAGGTTATAGTATGGTAAGTCTAACTGTGAGAAGAGGAGGAGGGGTGTGTTGTCAGGTTATAGTATGGTAAGTCTAACTGTGAGAAGAGGGGAAGGGGTGTGTTGTCAGGTTATAGTATGGCAAGTCTAACTGTGAGAAGAGGGGGAGGGGTGTGTTGTCAGATTATAGTATGGCAAGTCTAACTGTGAGAAGAGGGGGAGGGGTGTGTTGTCAGGTTATAGTATGGTAAGTCTAACTGTAAGAAGAGGGGGAGGGGTGTGTTGTCAGGTTATAGTATGGTAAGTCTAACCGTGAGAAGAGGGGGAGGGGTGTGTTGTCAGGTTATAGTATGGTAAGTCTAACTGTAAGAAGAGGGGGAGGGGTGTGTTGTCAGGTTATAGTATGGTAAGTCTAACTGTGAGAAGAGGGGGAGGGGTGTGTTGTCAGGTTATAGTATGGCAAGTCTAACCGTGAGAAGAGGGGGAGGGGTGTGTTGTCAGGTTATAGTATGGTAAGTCTAACTGTGAGAAGAGGGGGAGGGGTGTGTTGTCAGGTTATAGTATGGTAAGTCTAACTGTGAGGAGGAGGAGGGGTGTGTTGTCAGGTTATAGTATGGTAAGTCTAACTGTGAGAAGAGGGGGAGGGGTGTGTTGTCAGGTAATAGTATGGCAAGTCTAACTGTGAGGAGAGGGGGAGGGGTGTGTTGTCAGGTTATAGTATGGTAAGTCTAACTGTGAGAAGAGGGGGAGGGGTGTGTTGTCAGGTTATAGTATGGTAAGTCTAACTGTGAGAAGATGGGGAGGGGTGTGTTGTCAGGTTATAGTATGGTAAGTCTAACTGTGAGAAGAGGGGGAGGGGTGTGTTGTCAGGTTATAGTATGGTAAGTCTAACTGTGAGAAGAGGGGGAGGGGTGTGTTGTCAGGTTATAGTATGGTAAGTCTTACTGTGAGAAGAGGAGGAGGGGTGTATTGTCAGGTTATAGTATGGTAAGTCTTACCATGAGAAGAGGGGGAGGTATGTGTTGTCAGGTTATAGTATGGTAAGTCTAACTGTGAGAAGAAGGGGAGGGGTGTGTTGTCAGGTTATAGTATGGTAAGTCTAACTGTGAGAAGAGGGGTAGGGGTGTGTTGTCAGGTTATAGTATGGTAAGTCTAACTGTGAGAAGATGGGGAGGGGTGTGTTGTCAGGTTATAGTATGGTAAGTCTAACTGTGAGAAGAAGGGGAGGGGTGTGTTGTCAGGTTATAGTATGGTAAGTCTAACTGTGAGAAGAGGGGGAGGGGGGTGTTGTCAGGTTATAGTATGGTAAGTCTAACTGTGAGAAGAGGAGGAGGGGTGTGTTGTCAGGTTATAGTATGGTAAGTCTAACTGTGAGAAGAGGGGGAGGGGTGTGTTGTCAGGTTATAGTATGGTAAGTCTAACTGTAAGAAGAGGGGGAGGGGTGTGTTGTCAGGTTATAGTATGGTAAGTCTAACTGTGAGAAGAGGGGGAGGGGTGTGTTGTCAGGTTATAGTATGGTAAGTCTAACTGTAAGAAGAGGGGGATGGGTGTGTTGTCAGGTTATAGTATGGTAAGTCTAACTGTGAGAAGAGGGGGAGGGGTGTGTTGTCAGGTTATAGTATGATAAGTCTAACTGTAAGAAGAGGGGGAGTGGTATGTTGTCAGGTTATAGTATGGCAAGTCTAACTGTGAGAAGAGGGGGAGGGGGGTGTTGTCAGGTTATAGTATGGCAAGTCTAACTGTGAGAAGATGGGGAGGGGTGTGTTGTCAGGTTATAGTATGGTAAGTCTAACTGTAAGAAGAGGGGGAGGGGTGTGTTGTCAGGTTATAGTATGGTAAGTCTAACTGTGAGAAGATGGGGAGGGGTGTGTTGTCAGGTTATAGTATGGTAAGTCTAACTGTGAGAAGAAGGGGAGGGGTGTGTTGTCAGGTTATAGTATGGTAAGTCTAACTGTAAGAAGAGGGGGAGGGGTGTGTTGTCAGGTTATAGTATGGTAAGTCTAACTGTGAGAAGAGGGGGAGGGGTGTGTTGTCAGGTTATAGTATGGTAAATCTAACTGTGAGAAGAGGGGGAGGGGTGTGTTGTCAGGTTATAGTATGGTAAGTCTAACTGTAAGAAGAGGGTGATGGGTGTGTTGTCAGGTTATAGTATGGTAAGTCTAACTGTGAGAAGAGGGGGAGGGGTGTGTTGTCAGGTTATAGTATGATAAGTCTAACTGTAAGAAGAGGGGGAGTGGTATGTTGTCAGGTTATAGTATGGCAAGTCTAACTGTGAGAAGAGGGGGAGGGGGGTGTTGTCAGGTTATAGTATGGCAAGTCTAACTGTGAGAAGATGGGGAGGGGTGTGTTGTCAGGTTATAGTATGGTAAGTCTAACTGTAAGAAGAGGGGGAGGGGTGTGTTGTCAGGTTATAGTATGGTAAGTCTAACTGTGAGAAGATGGGGAGGGGTGTGTTGTCAGGTTATAGTATGGTAAGTCTAACTGTGAGAAGAAGGGGGGGGGGTGTGTTGTCAGGTTATAGTATGGTAAGTCTAACTGTAAGAAGAGGGGGAGGGGTGTGTTGTCAGGTTATAGTATGGTAAGTCTAACTGTGAGAAGAGGGGGAGGGGTGTGTTGTCAGGTTATAGTATGGTAAATCTAACTGTGAGAAGAGGGGGAGGGGTGTGTTGTCAGGTTATAGTATGGTAAATCTAACTGTGAGAAGATGGGGAGGGGTGTGTTGTCAGGTTATAGTATGGTAAGTCTAACTGTGAGAAGAGGAGGAGGGGTGTGTTGTCAGGTTATAGTATGGTAAGTCTAACTGTGAGAGGAGGGGGGGGGTGTGTTGTCAGGTTATAGTATGGTAAGTCTAACTGTGAGAAGAGGGGGAGGGGTGTGTTGTCAGGTTATAGTATGGAAAGTCTAACTGTGAGAAGAGGGGGAGGGGTGTGTTGTCAGGTTATAGTATGGTAAGTCTAAATGTGAGAAGAGGGGGAGGGGTGTGTTGTCAGGTTATAGTATGGAAAGTCTAATTGTCAGAAGAGGGGGAGGGGTGTGTTGTCAGGTTTTAGTATGGCAAGTCTAACTGTGAGAAGAGGGGGAGGGGTGTGTTGTCAGGTTATAGTATGGTAAGTCTAACTGTAAGAAGAGGGGGAGAGGTGTGTTGTCAGGTTATAGTATGATAAGTCTAACTGTGAGAAGATGGGGAGGGGTGTGTTGTCAGGTTATAGTATGGTAAGTCTAACTGTGAGAAGAAGGGGAGGGGTGTGTTGTCAGGTTATAGTATGGTAAGTCTAACTGTAAGAAGAGGGGGAGGGGTGTGTTGTCAGGTTATAGTATGGTAAGTCTAACTGTGAGAAGAGGGGGAGGGGTGTGTTGTCAGGTTATAGTATGATAAGTCTAACTGTAAGAAGAGGGGGAGGGGTGTGTTGTCAGGTTATAGTATGGCAAGTCTAACTGTGAGAAGAGGGGGAGGGGGGTGTTGTCAGGTTATAGTATGGTAAGTCTAACTGTGAGAAGATGGGGAGGGGTGTGTTGTCAGGTTATAGTATGGTAAGTCTAACTGTAAGAAGAGGGGGAGGGGTGTGTTGTCAGGTTATAGTATGGTAAGTCTAACTGTGAGAAGATGGGGAGGGGTGTGTTGTCAGGTTATAGTATGGTAAGTCTAACTGTGAGAAGAAGGGGAGGGGTGTGTTGTCAGGTTATAGTATGGTAAGTCTAACTGTAAGAAGAGGGGGAGGGGTGTGTTGTCAGGTTATAGTATGGTAAGTCTAACTGTGAGAAGAGGGGGAGGGGTGTGTTGTCAGGTTATAGTATGGTAAATCTAACTGTGAGAAGAGGGGGAGGGGTGTGTTGTCAGGTTATAGTATGGTAAATCTAACTGTGAGAAGAGGGGGGGGGGGTGTTGTCAGGTTATAGTATGGTAAGTCTAACTGTAAGAAGAGGGGGAGGGGTGTGTTGTCAGGTTATATTATGGTAAGTCTAACTGTAAGAAGAGGGGGAGGGGTGTGTTGTCAGGTTATAGTATGGTAAGTCTAACTGTGAGAAGATGGGGAGGGGTGTGTTGTCAGGTTATAGTATGGTAAGTCTAACTGTGAGAAGAGGGGGAGGGGTGTGTTGTCAGGTTATAGTATGGTAAGTCTAACTGTAAGAAGAGGGGGAGGGGTGTGTTGTCAGGTTATAGTATGGTAAGTCTAACTGTGAGAAGATGGGGAGGGGTGTGTTGTCAGGTTATAGTATGGTAAGTCTAACTGTGAGAAGAAGGGGAGGGGTGTGTTGTCAGGTTATAGTATGGTAAGTCTAACCGTGAGAAGAGGGGGAGGGGTGTGTTGTCAGGTTATAGTATGGTAAGTCTAACTGTGAGAAGAGGGGGAGGGGTGTATTGTCAGGTTATAGTATGATAAGTCTAACTGTGAGAAGATGGGGAGGGGTGTGTTGTCAGGTTATAGTATGGTAAGTCTAACCGTGAGAAGAGGGGGGGGGGGTGTTGTCAGGTTATAGTATGGTAAGTCTAACTGTGAGAAGATGGGGAGGGGTGTGTTGTCAGGTTATAGTATGGTAAGTCTTACTGTGAGAAGAGGGGGAGGGGTGTGTTGTCAGGTTATAGTATGGTAAGTCTAACTGTGAGAAGATGGGGAGGGGTGTGTTGTCAGGTTATAGTATGGTAAGTCTAACCGTGAGAAGAGGGGGAGGGGGGTGTTGTCAGGTTATAGTATGGTAAGTCTAACCGTGAGAAGAGGGGGAGGGGTGTGTTGTCAGGTTATAGTATGGTAAGTCTAACTGTGAGAAGAGGGGGAGGGGTGTGTTGTCAGGTTATAGTATGGTAAGTCTAACTGTGAGAAGAGGGGGAGGGGTGTGTTGTCAGGTTATAGTATGGTAAGTCTAACTGTGAGAAGAGGGGGAGGGGGGTGTTGTCAGGTTATAGTATGGTAAGTCTAACTGTGAGAAGAGGGGGAGGGGTGTGTTGTCAGGTTATAGTATGGTAAGTCTAACTGTGAGAAGAGGGGGAGGTGTGTGTTGTCAGGTTATAGTATGGCAAGTCTGACTGTGAGAAGAGGGGGAGGGGTGTGTTGTCAGGTTATAGTATGATAAGTCTAACTGTGAGAAGAGGGGGAGGTATGTGTTGTCAGGTTATAGTATGGTAAGTCTAACTGTGAGAAGAGGGGGAGGTGTGTGTTGTCAGGTTATAGTATGGTAAGTCTAACTGTGAGAAGAGGGGGAGGGGTGTGTTGTCAGGTTATAGTATGATAAGTCTAACTGTGAGAAGAGGGGGAGGTGTGTGTTGTCAGGTTATAGTATGGTAAGTCTAACTGTGAGAAGAGGGGGAGGGGTGTGTTTTCAGGTTATAGTATGGCAAGTCTAACTGTGAGAAGAAGGGGAGGGGTGTGTTGTCAGGTTATAGCATGGTAAGTCTAACCGTGAGAAGAGGGGGAGGGGTGTGTTGTCAGGTTATAGTATGGTAAGTCTAACTGTGAGAAGATGGGGAGGGGTGTGTTGTCAGGTTATAGTATGGTAAGTCTAACTGTGAGAAGAGGGGGAGGGGTGTGTTGTCAGGTTATAGTATGGTAAGTCTAACTGTGAGAAGAGGGGGAGGGGTGTGTTGTCAGGTTATAGTATGGTAAGTCTTACTGTGAGAAGAGGAGGAGGGGTGTGTTGTCAGGTTATAGTATGGTAAGTCTTACCATGAGAAGAGGGGGAGGTATGTGTTGTCAGGTTATAGTATGGTAAGTCTAACTGTGAGAAGAAGGGGAGGGGTGTGTTGTCAGGTTATAGTATGGTAAGTCTAACTGTGAGAAGAGGGGTAGGGGTGTGTTGTCAGGTTATAGTATGGTAAGTCTAACTGTGAGAAGATGGGGAGGGGTGTGTTGTCAGGTTATAGTATGGTAAGTCTAACTGTGAGAAGAAGGGGAGGGGTGTGTTGTCAGGTTATAGTATGGTAAGTCTAACGGTGAGAAGAGGGGGAGGGGGGTGTTGTCAGGTTATAGTATGGTAAGTCTAACTGTGAGAAGAGGAGGAGGGGTGTGTTGTCAGGTTATAGTATGGTAAGTCTAACTGTGAGAAGAGGGGAAGGGGTGTGTTGTCAGGTTATAGTATGGCAAGTCTAACCGTGAGAAGAGGGGGAGGGGTGTGTTGTCAGATTATAGTATGGCAAGTCTAACTGTGAGAAGAGGGGGAGGGGTGTGTTGTCAGGTTATAGTATGGTAAGTCTAACTGTAAGAAGAGGGGGAGGGGTGTGTTGTCAGGTTATAGTATGGTAAGTCTAACCGTGAGAAGAGGGGGAGGGGTGTGTTGTCAGGTTATAGTATGGTAAGTCTAACTGTAAGAAGAGGGGGAGGGGTGTGTTGTCAGGTTATAGTATGGTAAGTCTAACTGTGAGAAGAGGGGGAGGGGTGTGTTGTCAGGTTATAGTATGGCAAGTCTAACCGTGAGAAGAGGGGGAGGGGTGTGTTGTCAGGTTATAGTATGGTAAGTCTAACTGTGAGAAGAGGGGGAGGGGTGTGTTGTCAGGTTATAGTATGGTAAGTCTAACTGTGAGGAGGAGGAGGGGTGTGTTGTCAGGTTATAGTATGGTAAGTCTAACTGTGAGAAGAGGGGGAGGGGTGTGTTGTCAGGTAATAGTATGGCAAGTCTAACTGTGAGGAGAGGGGGAGGGGTGTGTTGTCAGGTTATAGTATGGTAAGTCTAACTGTGAGAAGAGGGGGAGGGGTGTGTTGTCAGGTTATAGTATGGTAAGTCTAACTGTGAGAAGATGGGGAGGGGTGTGTTGTCAGGTTATAGTATGGTAAGTCTAACTGTGAGAAGAGGGGGAGGGGTGTGTTGTCAGGTTATAGTATGGTAAGTCTAACTGTGAGAAGAGGGGGAGGGGTGTGTTGTCAGGTTATAGTATGGTAAGTCTTACTGTGAGAAGAGGAGGAGGGGTGTGTTGTCAGGTTATAGTATGGTAAGTCTTACCATGAGAAGAGGGGGAGGTATGTGTTGTCAGGTTATAGTATGGTAAGTCTAACTGTGAGAAGAAGGGGAGGGGTGTGTTGTCAGGTTATAGTATGGTAAGTCTAACTGTGAGAAGAGGGGTAGGGGTGTGTTGTCAGGTTATAGTATGGTAAGTCTAACTGTGAGAAGATGGGGAGGGGTGTGTTGTCAGGTTATAGTATGGTAAGTCTAACTGTGAGAAGAAGGGGAGGGGTATGTTGTCAGGTTATAGTATGGTAAGTCTAACTGTGAGAAGAGGGGGAGGGGGGTGTTGTCAGGTTATAGTATGGTAAGTCTAACTGTGAGAAGAGGAGGAGGGGTGTGTTGTCAGGTTATAGTATGGTAAGTCTAACTGTGAGAAGAGGGGGAGGGGTGTGTTGTCAGGTTATAGTATGGTAAGTCTAACTGTAAGAAGAGGGGGAGGGGTGTGTTGTCAGGTTATAGTATGGTAAGTCTAACTGTGAGAAGAGGGGGAGGGGTGTGTTGTCAGGTTATAGTATGGTAAGTCTAACTGTAAGAAGAGGGGGATGGGTGTGTTGTCAGGTTATAGTATGGTAAGTCTAACTGTGAGAAGAGGGGGAGGGGTGTGTTGTCAGGTTATAGTATGATAAGTCTAACTGTAAGAAGAGGGGGAGTGGTATGTTGTCAGGTTATAGTATGGCAAGTCTAACTGTGAGAAGAGGGGGAGGGGGGTGTTGTCAGGTTATAGTATGGCAAGTCTAACTGTGAGAAGATGGGGAGGGGTGTGTTGTCAGGTTATAGTATGGTAAGTCTAACTGTAAGAAGAGGGGGAGGGGTGTGTTGTCAGGTTATAGTATGGTAAGTCTAACTGTGAGAAGATGGGGAGGGGTGTGTTGTCAGGTTATAGTATGGTAAGTCTAACTGTGAGAAGAAGGGGAGGGGTGTGTTGTCAGGTTATAGTATGGTAAGTCTAACTGTAAGAAGAGGGGGAGGGGTGTGTTGTCAGGTTATAGTATGGTAAGTCTAACTGTGAGAAGAGGGGGAGGGGTGTGTTGTCAGGTTATAGTATGGTAAATCTAACTGTGAGAAGAGGGGGAGGGGTGTGTTGTCAGGTTATAGTATGGTAAGTCTAACTGTAAGAAGAGGGGGATGGGTGTGTTGTCAGGTTATAGTATGGTAAGTCTAACTGTGAGAAGAGGGGGAGGGGTGTGTTGTCAGGTTATAGTATGATAAGTCTAACTGTAAGAAGAGGGGGAGTGGTATGTTGTCAGGTTATAGTATGGCAAGTCTAACTGTGAGAAGAGGGGGAGGGGGGTGTTGTCAGGTTATAGTATGGCAAGTCTAACTGTGAGAAGATGGGGAGGGGTGTGTTGTCAGGTTATAGTATGGTAAGTCTAACTGTAAGAAGAGGGGGAGGGGTGTGTTGTCAGGTTATAGTATGGTAAGTCTAACTGTGAGAAGATGGGGAGGGGTGTGTTGTCAGGTTATAGTATGGTAAGTCTAACTGTGAGAAGAAGGGGAGGGGTGTGTTGTCAGGTTATAGTATGGTAAGTCTAACTGTAAGAAGAGGGGGAGGGGTGTGTTGTCAGGTTATAGTATGGTAAGTCTAACTGTGAGAAGAGGGGGAGGGGTGTGTTGTCAGGTTATAGTATGGTAAATCTAACTGTGAGAAGAGGGGGAGGGGTGTGTTGTCAGGTTATAGTATGGTAAATCTAACTGTGAGAAGATGGGGAGGGGTGTGTTGTCAGGTTATAGTATGGTAAGTCTAACTGTGAGAAGAGGAGGAGGGGTGTGTTGTCAGGTTATAGTATGGTAAGTCTAACTGTGAGAGGAGGGGGGGGGTGTGTTGTCAGGTTATAGTATGGTAAGTCTAACTGTGAGAAGAGGGGGAGGGGTGTGTTGTCAGGTTATAGTATGGAAAGTCTAACTGTGAGAAGAGGGGGAGGGGTGTGTTGTCAGGTTATAGTATGGTAAGTCTAAATGTGAGAAGAGGGGGAGGGGTGTGTTGTCAGGTTATAGTATGGAAAGTCTAATTGTCAGAAGAGGGGGAGGGGTGTGTTGTCAGGTTTTAGTATGGCAAGTCTAACTGTGAGAAGAGGGGGAGGGGTGTGTTGTCAGGTTATAGTATGGTAAGTCTAACTGTAAGAAGAGGGGGAGAGGTGTGTTGTCAGGTTATAGTATGATAAGTCTAACTGTGAGAAGATGGGGAGGGGTGTGTTGTCAGGTTATAGTATGGTAAGTCTAACTGTGAGAAGAAGGGGAGGGGTGTGTTGTCAGGTTATAGTATGGTAAGTCTAACTGTAAGAAGAGGGGGAGGGGTGTGTTGTCAGGTTATAGTATGGTAAGTCTAACTGTGAGAAGAGGGGGAGGGGTGTGTTGTCAGGTTATAGTATGATAAGTCTAACTGTAAGAAGAGGGGGAGGGGTGTGTTGTCAGGTTATAGTATGGCAAGTCTAACTGTGAGAAGAGGGGGAGGGGGGTGTTGTCAGGTTATAGTATGGTAAGTCTAACTGTGAGAAGATGGGGAGGGGTGTGTTGTCAGGTTATAGTATGGTAAGTCTAACTGTAAGAAGAGGGGGAGGGGTGTGTTGTCAGGTTATAGTATGGTAAGTCTAACTGTGAGAAGATGGGGAGGGGTGTGTTGTCAGGTTATAGTATGGTAAGTCTAACTGTGAGAAGAAGGGGAGGGGTGTGTTGTCAGGTTATAGTATGGTAAGTCTAACTGTAAGAAGAGGGGGAGGGGTGTGTTGTCAGGTTATAGTATGGTAAGTCTAACTGTGAGAAGAGGGGGAGGGGTGTGTTGTCAGGTTATAGTATGGTAAATCTAACTGTGAGAAGAGGGGGAGGGGTGTGTTGTCAGGTTATAGTATGGTAAATCTAACTGTGAGAAGAGGGGGGGGGGGGTGTTGTCAGGTTATAGTATGGTAAGTCTAACTGTAAGAAGAGGGGGAGGGGTGTGTTGTCAGGTTATATTATGGTAAGTCTAACTGTAAGAAGAGGGGGAGGGGTGTGTTGTCAGGTTATAGTATGGTAAGTCTAACTGTGAGAAGATGGGGAGGGGTGTGTTGTCAGGTTATAGTATGGTAAGTCTAACTGTGAGAAGAGGGGGAGGGGTGTGTTGTCAGGTTATAGTATGGTAAGTCTAACTGTAAGAAGAGGGGGAGGGGTGTGTTGTCAGGTTATAGTATGGTAAGTCTAACTGTGAGAAGATGGGGAGGGGTGTGTTGTCAGGTTATAGTATGGTAAGTCTAACTGTGAGAAGAAGGGGAGGGGTGTGTTGTCAGGTTATAGTATGGTAAGTCTAACCGTGAGAAGAGGGGGAGGGGTGTGTTGTCAGGTTATAGTATGGTAAGTCTAACTGTGAGAAGAGGGGGAGGGGTGTATTGTCAGGTTATAGTATGATAAGTCTAACTGTGAGAAGATGGGGAGGGGTGTGTTGTCAGGTTATAGTATGGTAAGTCTAACCGTGAGAAGAGGGGGGGGGGTGTTGTCAGGTTATAGTATGGTAAGTCTAACTGTGAGAAGATGGGGAGGGGTGTGTTGTCAGGTTATAGTATGGTAAGTCTTACTGTGAGAAGAGGGGGAGGGGTGTGTTGTCAGGTTATAGTATGGTAAGTCTAACTGTGAGAAGATGGGGAGGGGTGTGTTGTCAGGTTATAGTATGGTAAGTCTAACCGTGAGAAGAGGGGGAGGGGGGTGTTGTCAGGTTATAGTATGGTAAGTCTAACCGTGAGAAGAGGGGGAGGGGTGTGTTGTCAGGTTATAGTATGGTAAGTCTAACTGTGAGAAGAGGGGGAGGGGTGTGTTGTCAGGTTATAGTATGGTAAGTCTAACTGTGAGAAGAGGGGGAGGGGTGTGTTGTCAGGTTATAGTATGGTAAGTCTAACTGTGAGAAGAGGGGGAGGGGGGTGTTGTCAGGTTATAGTATGGTAAGTCTAACTGTGAGAAGAGGGGGAGGGGTGTGTTGTCAGGTTATAGTATGGTAAGTCTAACTGTGAGAAGAGGGGGAGGTGTGTGTTGTCAGGTTATAGTATGGCAAGTCTAACTGTGAGAAGAGGGGGAGGGGTGTGTTGTCAGGTTATAGTATGATAAGTCTAACTGTGAGAAGAGGGGGAGGTATGTGTTGTCAGGTTATAGTATGGTAAGTCTAACTGTGAGAAGAGGGGGAGGTGTGTGTTGTCAGGTTATAGTATGGTAAGTCTAACTGTGAGAAGAGGGGGAGGGGTGTGTTGTCAGGTTATAGTATGATAAGTCTAACTGTGAGAAGAGGGGGAGGTGTGTGTTGTCAGGTTATAGTATGGTAAGTCTAACTGTGAGAAGAGGGGGAGGGGTGTGTTTTCAGGTTATAGTATGGCAAGTCTAACTGTGAGAAGAAGGGGAGGGGTGTGTTGTCAGGTTATAGCATGGTAAGTCTAACCGTGAGAAGAGGGGGAGGGGTGTGTTGTCAGGTTATAGTATGGTAAGTCTAACTGTGAGAAGAGGGGGAGGGGTGTGTTGTCAGGTTATAGCATGGTAAGTCTAACTGTGAGAAGAGGGGAAGGGGTGTGTTGTCAGATTATAATAGTATGGCAAGTCTAACTGTGAGAAGAGGGGAAGGGGTGTGTTGTCAGTTTATAATAGTATGGCAAGTCTAACTGTAAACCATAGTGGGTAATGTGTTTGGAGAGTGCCACGCTCCATGGACGCTAAGGACCTCTTTTGTAGATTTCGAAAAAGAGTAGGTACATAAAAAATGTACATCATAGGTTGGGGACCATTCCCGTTACGATTGGAAGTCTTCTCTTTCTATATTACACAAGACAATATTTTCTTACCATT
The DNA here is from genome assembly GCA_963680875.1 of Bathymodiolus brooksi. Taxonomy (NCBI): domain Eukaryota; kingdom Metazoa; phylum Mollusca; class Bivalvia; order Mytilida; family Modiolidae; genus Bathymodiolus; species Bathymodiolus brooksi. The sequence goes on along the minus strand of OY804583.1, from coordinate 18,510,189 downwards.
GATTGAATGGAATTTTTATTGATATAGCGTCTACAGTGTAATAAATGCTTGTGTCATCAGACCAGTTTATGCGGCAATAGGTCAAACACTCCCCCACTACCAAAACGCTCCCACTTTTCACCAAAACGCTCCCACTTTTCACCAAAATGTCCCCACTTTTTACCAAAACACTCCCACTTTTCACCAAGACGCCCGCCCCCACTTTTTAACAAAACGCCCCATTTTTTCCAAAATAAATCATTATAAAAAAAAATAATTTGTGATTCAAATGTTTATAAATGTCTTCCCGCGATTCGTTTTTGTTCGAATATTTTGTTTTTGCTTTATTATATTTTTATTAATCTATTTATTAAAATTATAAATTCAATTAATGATGATTGCATTAAATTAAATTTATATGTTTCATTAATTATTACAATAATTATATGCCTTTATTGGTGCCGATGGTCTTTGATGAGCTTAATTACCGGTAAGAAAGTAAAAAAAGCACAAGCCAAGGTATTGTGAAAAACAAATGTACAAAGCCAACAAAAGAATTTTGAGAAGTTTAAGCTTTGATAACAATGGCTTGATGTGGCCGTATGGCTTAATATTTAGTGAATACTGCAAATTTTTTATATTTTGTTACGTAAATTAGGTTCTGTAAATTAGAAATCTTATATTTTTGGTTAACTTTATAAATGAATTTGAAGATATTTAAATTTTACTAAATATTTATGGGTTGAAAAGTACACCTTTGGACCTCTTGTGTGTTATTTTGCATCCTATGTAACAATGCAATACTACTTTAGACTTTAATAAGCATGTAACTAAAAGTCCCGTTGATTATAAAAGAATCGACATTTTGTACCCCCTTGTACACAAACGTGTCTAATTTCTATTCACGTAGACATTTCTGGTCTCTAGGAAGTTGGTATCCGTGAGAAAATTGTTATTCCATGCAGAATAAAGAAAAAGTAATCAATGGAGTAAACTAGTTGGTCGGCAGCAATTGTCGCGGTTCTGTGAGAATGAGTCTATATTTTATTGTCACCAAAAAAAAAAAAAAAATAAAGACAAATGGATAAGACACAATTACCGGAGCGTATATATACAAATACAAGTTCGTTGTCGTCTGATGTAAAATAAACATATATCCTCGTCTGACAATAAGTCGGTCAGTCATTGGATAATGTTTGATTATTTTTTTCATGTTTGAAAAGTAAACATTTTTTTCTTTTTAATTATGTTCCTCATCTATTCTTGCTCACATGTGTAAAGTTCCATGGAAAAAAGATCGATAATAATAACACACTGACCCATATTTGTTTACTACCCTTTTTCCAAATGGCGTCCTATTACGTCACATAAAGTCGGTCAAAGGTAACAATACAGTTTTGTTGATGCTATTTGTAATAATGACAGGTTTTTTTTACCCAGACAATCTCATTTTTCTGTCTGGTTTAATTTAATTCTCTGTTCAATTTATGCTATAAATTTTGATTATTGCTGTAAATTAATTCTTTTTCTATCTTCTCTGTGAATTTCATTTCATTACCCCAAGAAGTAAAGGGTGTATTTGTTATTAAAGCAGCAGTGGAAATGCAAAATATTCTGCCACTTTGTGACTAATGGAGAGCACTTGCATGAATTTTCCCGGTAAAATCGGCCATTTTCTAGAAAATGGTGGAATCTGAATGATCAATCATCATATTTTCAAAGTATTTTAAAATACAATTTGCTTGGCCTACATTCCAGAAACGGTCATGAACTGTGATGACGATTATGTCAACAAACCGGAAAAATACAAATGCTTGGGGAATACCATTGATGGAAACATATTTAACAAGCATAATGATCAGGAAAAAAAGACATTAGTAAAAAGGATCTTTTTTACTTGCATGGACTTTATTGCATGACCGAGCAGATGTCACGTCATGATATAGAAATATACAATATATAGATAAATTTACTGGACAAATCTTGAATCACACATATCATCGTTTGAGTAGAAATAAAAATTAAACGTGCCACTTTGGCAATAAAAAAGTAGGGGCGTATTGGTAAAATAATTTTTATTCTGAAAAAATAGTGGGGTCGTTTTGACATGTATTCGTTTGTGCCATTTGGCATTTACCATCATGCATCATAAAAGACATAATATGCCATATGTCCTGGTATATTCACAATATGAATACCAGTAATCCGGATATATTATTCACTATATCACAAAGTATCCATTCAAGTGCATTTGATCAACTTGTTTATGTATTCATGAGAAATGGCAAATTGTGGAATAGTGCAGTGTCCCCAACAAGAGCCAAGATAAACAGTGTACGTGTGACATGTGGATGTGTACTGCCATCAAATCGATCATGTCATACCTACACGCAACTACAACTCGCTAGGTTTAATATATTACAACAAATTTATATGAATATTACCTGCATTTACCTATAATCAACAAAGATGATGTTCATTTCAAAAGAGTCAACAAAATTTGAGGTTTATTTTCGTTTACTTCCGGTTCAAAGTAAGAGTTATGTTTCTTGTGTTGTAATGTAGATTTCAGTGCAGTCATGTTCTGTTCTGTTCTGTTCTGGAAACTCCACCCTAGATGAAGGGTCACCGTCAATTATAAGCTGACGTACGCGTTACAATAATTAATTAAAACCAAACAATTAAAAATTAAAACGGTTTGGTTTAAAAGGTAATATAAACTATAACATGTAGATTTTTCTATTTACACTGTACATACACGGTTAAGATAAGATAAGATAAGATAAGAAAACTTTATTTGAATTCGGTTTTTGCATAACAATAAACACAAGCTGGCTGACGGTTGAACTGGCATGGATTAAAAATATTTAATCTTAAAAATTCTAGATTTACTAAAAGGTTAAGTCATTAAAATATGGTATATTAAAATTTAAAATAACGCTATTATCACTTGCCTGACCGACAGAATGCAGAAAAGACTGATAAACATCGGTTTGCAATTATTTTTATCAAAGGTTATGGTGTTTAAAGCCACTTTCAACGATATTTCAGTTATATCGTGGTGGTCAGTTTTATTGGCCGAGGACACCGGAATACTCGACAAACCTTATCACATAACGTTGTATCGAGTACACCTCGCCTTGAACGCGATTCGAACTCACAGCGTTAGTGGTGATAGTCACTGATTGCATAGGTAGTTGTAAATCAAACTCCCATACGACCACCACGACGGCCCTTATTATTTTATTGACGTTTTCTTGTGTGTATCTTCACCTTTTAAGTGTTTGGATAACTGGATTATTATTTTCTTTCTTTTTTTTCCCGAAAAACATGACATATCACCGGTTTGTACCTAAAGTAAAACAATGGGTGTCACTAGTGGGAGCAGGGTCTGCTTACCTTTCCAAAGCATACGAGTTCACCCACGGTTTTTTAGTTGGGTTTGTGTTGCTTGATCTTTAGTTTTCAGTGTATGGTATTTGTAGATCATTTTTTGTACCTTTGTTCTTTTTTTTTTTTGGCAATTGTGTTGTGTCCTTCTTAGATTTACAGATTCTGATTACCCCTTTAATATCTTCAAATTTTTCTTTGGGTTTAGTTTATGGTGTTTAAAGTCACTTTCAACAATATTTCAGTTATATCGTGACGGTCAGTTTTATTGGTGGAGGAAACCAGAGTACACGTGGAAAACCACCGACCTACCGCAAGTCAATGACATACTTTATCACATAATGTTATATCCAGTACACATCGTCTGAGTGGGATTCTAACTCGCAACATTAGTGGTGATAAGCAGATTGCACAGATAGTTGTAAATCAAACTACCATACGATCACGACCACGACAGTCCTTCTAATGATTGATCCCTTTGATTTTTGTTAGTAATTAATACAAAAACAAAATGTAGTTAACAATCATATTTGGTTTTCATTAACTTGGACTTGGTTTGTGGTGAGGTTCCTAGGGCTCACATTCACACAGCAGCACAGTTGGTATGCCGGATAGAGGAATCCCTCTCAATGGGCTGTTGTCAGATTACAATACAGAAAGCCTGACCATGGACTATAGCCATGGGTCAAATTCACACAGCAGCACAGTTGGTATGCCGGATAGAGGAATCCCTCTCAATGGGCTGTTGTCAGATTACAATACAGAAAGCCTGACCATGGACTATAGTCATGGGTCAAATTCACACAGCAGCACAGTTGGTATGCCGGATAGAGGAATCCCTCTCAATGGGCTGTTGTCAGATTACAATACAGAAAGCCTGACCATGGACTATAGTCATGGGTCAAATTCACACAGCAGCACAGTTGGTATGCCGGATAGAGGAATCCCTCTCAATGGGCTGTTGTCAGATTACAATACAGAAAGCCTGACCATGGACTATAGTCATGGGTCAAATTCACACAGCAGCACAGTTGGTATGCCGGATAGAGGAATCCCTCTCAATGGGCTGTTGTCAGATTACAATACAGAAAGCCTGACCATGGACTATAGTCATGGGTCAAATTCACACAGTAGCTCAGTCGGTATGACTGATCGAGGAATCCCTCTCAATGGGCTGTTGTCAGATTACAATACAGAAAGCCTGACCATGGACTATAGTCATGGGTCAAATTCACACAGTAGCTCAGTCGGTATGACGGATCGAGGAATCCCTCTCAATGGGCTGTTGTCAGATTACAATACAGAAAGCCTGACCATGGACTATAGTCATGGGTCAAATTCACACAGCAGCACAGTTGGTATGCCGGATAGAGGAATCCCTCTCAATGGGCTGTTGTCAGATTACAATACAGAAAGCCTGACCATGGACTATAGTCATGGGTCAAATTCACACAGCAGCACAGTTGGTATGCCGGATAGAGGAATCCCTCTCAATGGGCTGTTGTCAGATTACAATACAGAAAGCCTGACCATGGACTATAGTCATGGGTCAAATTCACACAGTAGCTCAGTCGGTATGACTGATCGAGGAATCCCTCTCAATGGGCTGTTGTCAGATTACAATACAGAAAGCCTGACCATGGACTATAGTCATGGGTCAAATTCACACAGTAGCTCAGTCGGTATGACGGATCGAGGAATCTCTCTCAATGGGCTGTTGTCAGATTACAATACAGAAAGCCTGACCATGGACTATAGTCATGGGTCAAATTCACACAGTAGCTCAGTTGGTATACCGGATATAGGTATCCCTCTCAATGGGCTGTTGTCAGATTACAATACAGAAAGCCTGACCATGGACTATAGCCATGGGTCAAATTCACACAGCAGCACAGTTGGTATGCCGGATATAGGAATCCCTCTCAATGGGCTGTTGTCAGATTACAATACAGAAAGCCTGACCATGGACTATAGTCATGGGTCTAATTCACACAGTAGCTCAGTTGGTATACCGGATATAGGAATCCCTCTCAATGGGCTGTTGTCAGATTACAATACAGAAAGCCTGACCATGGACTATAGTCATGGGTCAAATTCACACAGCAGCACAGTTGGTATACCGGATATAGGAATCCCTCTCAATGGGCTGTTGTCAGATTACAATACAGAAAGCCTGACCATGGACTATAGTCATGGGTCAAATTCACACAGTAGCTCAGTTGGTATGACGGATAGAGGAATCCCTCTCAATGGGCTGTTGTCAGATTACAATACAGAAAGCCTGACCATGGACTATAGTCATGGGTCTAATTCACACAGTAGCTCAGTTGGAATGACGGATAGAGGAATCCCTCTGAATGGGCATTGTCAGATTACAATACAGAAAGCCTGACCATGGACTATAGTCATGGGTCAAATTCACACAGTAGCTCAGTTGGTATGACGGATCGAGGAATCCCTCTCAATGGGCAGTTGTCAGATTACAATACAGAAAGCCTGACCATGGACTATAGTCATGGGTCAAATTCACACAGCAGCACAGTTGGTATGCCGGATAGAGGAATCCCTCTTAATGGGCAGTTGTCAGATTACAATACAGAAAGCCTGACCATGGACTATAGTCATGGGTCAAATTCACACAGTAGCTCAGTTGGTATGACGGATAGAGGAATCCCTCTCAATGGGCAGTTGTCAGATTACAATACAGAAAGCCTGACCATGGACTATAGTCATGGGTCAAATTCACACAGTAACTCAGTTGGTATGACGGACCGAGGAATCCCTCTCAATGGGCTGTTGTCATATAGAAAGCCTGACCATGGACTAGTCATGGGTCAAATTCACACAGCAGCACAGTTGGTATGGTGGATATAGTAATCCCTCTCAATGGGCTGTTGTCAGATTACAATACAGAAAGCCTGACCATGGACTATAGTCATGGGTCAAATTCACACAGTAGCTCAGTCGGTATGACGGATCGAGGAATCTCTCTCAATGGGCTGTTGTCAGATTACAATACAGAAAGCCTGACCATGGACTATAGTCATGGGTCAAATTCACACAGCAGCACAGTTGGTATGCCGGATAGAGGAATCCCTCTTAATGGGCAGTTGTCAGATTACAATACAGAACGCCTGACCATGGACTATAGTCATGGGTCAAATTCACACAGTAGCTCAGTTGGTATGACGGATCGAGGAATCCCTCTCAATGGGCAGTTGTCAGATTACAATACAGAAAGCCTGACCTTGGACTATAGTCATGGGTCAAATTCACACAGTAGCTCAGTTGGAATGACGGATATAGGAATCCCTCTCAATGGGCAGTTGTCAGATTACAATACAGAAAGCCTGACCATGAACTATAGTCATGGGTCAAATTCACACAGTAGCTCAGTCGGTATGACGGATAGAGGAATCCCTCTTAATGGGCTGTTGTCAGATTACAATACAGAAAACCTGACCATGGACTATAGTCATGGGTCAAATTCACACAGTAGCTCAGTTGGTATGACGGATCGAGGAATCCCTCTCAATGGGCTGTTGTCAGATTACAATACAGAAAGCCTGACCATGGACTATAGTCATGGGTCAAATTCACACAGCAGCACAGTTGGTATGGTGGATATAAGAATCCCTCTTAATGGGCTGTTGTCAGATTACAATACAGAAAGCCTGACCATGGACTATAGTCATGGGTCAAATTCACACAGTAGCTCAGTCGGTATGACAGATCGAGGAATCCCTCTCATTGGGCTGTTGTCAGATTACAATACAGAAAGCCTGACCATGGACTATAGTCATGGGTCAAATTCACACAGCAGCACAGTTGGTATGCCGGATAGAGGAATCCCTCTCAATGGGCTGTTGTCAGATTACAATACAGAAAGCCTGACCATGGACTATAGTCATGGGTCAAATTCACACAGTAGCTCAGTCGGTATGACGGATCGAGGAATCCCTCTCAATGGGCTGTTGTCAGATTACAATACAGAAAGCCTGACCATGGACTATAGTCATGGGTCAAATTCACACAGTAGCTCAGTCGGTATGACGGATCGAGGAATCTCTCTCAATGGGCTGTTGTCAGATTACAATACAGAAAGCCTGACCATGGACTATAGTCATGGGTCAAATTCACACAGCAGCACAGTTGGTATGCCGGATAGAGGAATCCCTCTTAATGGGCAGTTGTCAGATTACAATACAGAAAGCCTGACCATGGACTATAGTCATGGGTCAAATTCACACAGTAGCTCAGTTGGTATGACGGATCGAGGAATCCCTCTCAATGGGCTGTTGTCAGATTACAATACAGAAAGCCTGACCATGAACTATAGTCATGGGTCAAATTCACACAGTAGCTCAGTCGGTATGACGGATAGAGGAATCCCTCTTAATGGGCTGTTGTCAGATTACAATACAGAAAGCCTGACCATGGACTATAGTCATGGGTCAAATTCACACAGTAGCTCAGTTGGTATGACGGATAGAGGAATCCCTCTCAATGGGCTGTTGTCAGATTACAATACAGAAAGCCTGACCATGGACTATAGTCATGGGTCAAATTCACACAGCAGCACAGTTGGTATGGTGGATATAAGAATCCCTCTTAATGGGCTGTTGTCAGATTACAATACAGAAAGCCTGACCATGGACTATAGTCATGGGTCAAATTCACACAGCAGCACAGTTGGTATGCCGGATAGAGGAATCCCTCTCAATGGGCTGTTGTCAGATTACAATACAGAAAGCCTGACCATGGACTATAGCCATGGGTCAAATTCACACAGTAGCTCAGTCGGTATGACAGATCGAGGAATCCCTCAATGGGCTGTTGTCAGATTACAATACAGAAAGCCTGACCATGGACTATAGTCATGGGTCAAATTCACACAGCAGCACAGTTGGTATGCCGGATAGAGGAATCCCTCTTAATGGGCTGTTGTCAGATTACAATACAGAAAGCCTGACCATGGACTATAGTCATGGGTCAAATTCACACAGTAGCTCAGTCGGTATGACTGATCGAGGAATCCCTCTCAATAGGCTGTTGTCAGATTACAATACAGAAAGCCTGACCATGGACTATAGTCATGGGTCAAATTCACACAGCAGCACAGTTGGTATGGTGGATATAGGAATCCCTCTCAATGGGCTGTTGTCAGATTACAATACAGAAAGCCTGACCATGGACTATAGTCATGGGTCAAATTCACACAGTAGCTCAGTCGGTATGACGGATCGAGGAATCCCTCTCAATGGGCTGGTCAGATTACAATACAGAAAGCCTGACCATGGACTATAGTCATGGGTCAAATTCACACAGCAGCACAGTTGGTATACCGGATATAGGAATCCCTCTCAATGGGCTGTTGTCAGATTACAATACAGAAAGCCTGACCATGGACTATAGTCATGGGTCAAATTCACACAGTAGCTCAGTTGATATGACGGATAGAGGAATCCCTCTCAATGGACTGTTGTCAGATTACAATACAGAAAGCCTGACCATGGACTATAGTCATGGGTCAAATTCACACAGTAACTCAGTTGGTATGACGGATAGAGGAATCCCTCTCAATGGGCTGCTGTCAGATTACAATACAGAAAGCCTGACCATGGACTATAGTCATGGGTCAAATTCACACAGTAGCTCAGTTGGTATGACGGATAGAGGAATTCCTCTCAATGGGCTGTTGTCAGATTACAATACAGAAAGCCTGACCATGGACTAGTCATGGGTCAAATTCACACAGTAGCTCAGTTGGTATGACGGATAGAGGAATTCCTCTCAATGGGCTGTTGTCAGATTACAATACAGAAAGCCTGACCATGGACTATAGTCATGGGTCAAATTCACACAGCAGCACAGTTGGTATGCCGGATAGAGGAATCCCTCTCAATGGGCTGTTGTCAGATTACAATACAGAAAGCCTGACCATGGACTATAGTCATGGGTCAAATTCACACAGTAGCTCAGTCGGTATGACTGATCGAGGAATCCCTCTCAATGGGCTGTTGTCAGATTACAATACAGAAAGCCTGACCATGGACTATAGTCATGGGTCAAATTCACACAGTAGCTCAGTCGGTATGACGGATCGAGGAATCCCTCTCAATGGGCTGTTGTCAGATTACAATACAGAAAGCCTGACCATGGACTATAGTCATGGGTCAAATTCACACAGCAGCACAGTTGGTATGCCGGATAGAGGAATCCCTCTCAATGGGCTGTTGTCAGATTACAATACAGAAAGCCTGACCATGGACTATAGTCATGGGTCAAATTCACACAGCAGCACAGTTGGTATGCCGGATAGAGGAATCCCTCTCAATGGGCTGTTGTCAGATTACAATACAGAAAGCCTGACCATGGACTATAGTCATGGGTCAAATTCACACAGTAGCTCAGTCGGTATGACTGATCGAGGAATCCCTCTCAATGGGCTGTTGTCAGATTACAATACAGAAAGCCTGACCATGGACTATAGTCATGGGTCAAATTCACACAGTAGCTCAGTCGGTATGACGGATCGAGGAATCTCTCTCAATGGGCTGTTGTCAGATTACAATACAGAAAGCCTGACCATGGACTATAGTCATGGGTCAAATTCACACAGTAGCTCAGTTGGTATACCGGATATAGGTATCCCTCTCAATGGGCTGTTGTCAGATTACAATACAGAAAGCCTGACCATGGACTATAACCATGGGTCAAATTCACACAGCAGCACAGTTGGTATGCCGGATATAGGAATCCCTCTCAATGGGCTGTTGTCAGATTACAATACAGAAAGCCTGACCATGGACTATAGTCATGGGTCTAATTCACACAGTAGCTCAGTTGGTATACCGGATATAGGAATCCCTCTCAATGGGCTGTTGTCAGATTACAATACAGAAAGCCTGACCATGGACTATAGTCATGGGTCAAATTCACACAGCAGCACAGTTGGTATACCGGATATAGGAATCCCTCTCAATGGGCTGTTGTCAGATTACAATACAGAAAGCCTGACCATGGACTATAGTCATGGGTCAAATTCACACAGTAGCTCAGTTGGTATGACGGATAGAGGAATCCCTCTCAATGGGCTGTTGTCAGATTACAATACAGAAAGCCTGACCATGGACTATAGTCATGGGTCTAATTCACACAGTAGCTCAGTTGGAATGACGGATAGAGGAATCCCTCTGAATGGGCATTGTCAGATTACAATACAGAAAGCCTGACCATGGACTATAGTCATGGGTCAAATTCACACAGTAGCTCAGTTGGTATGACGGATCGAGGAATCCCTCTCAATGGGCAGTTGTCAGATTACAATACAGAAAGCCTGACCATGGACTATAGTCATGGGTCAAATTCACACAGTAGCTCAGTTGGTATGACGGATAGAGGAATCCCTCTCAATGGGCAGTTGTCAGATTACAATACAGAAAGCCTGACCATGGACTATAGTCATGGGTCAAATTCACACAGTAACTCAGTTGGTATGACGGACCGAGGAATCCCTCTCAATGGGCTGTTGTCATATAGAAAGCCTGACCATGGACTAGTCATGGGTCAAATTCACACAGCAGCACAGTTGGTATGGTGGATATAGTAATCCCTCTCAATGGGCTGTTGTCAGATTACAATACAGAAAGCCTGACCATGGACTATAGTCATGGGTCAAATTCACACAGTAGCTCAGTCGGTATGACGGATCGAGGAATCTCTCTCAATGGGCTGTTGTCAGATTACAATACAGAAAGCCTGACCATGGACTATAGTCATGGGTCAAATTCACACAGCAGCACAGTTGGTATGCCGGATAGAGGAATCCCTCTTAATGGGCAGTTGTCAGATTACAATACAGAAAGCCTGACCATGGACTATAGTCATGGGTCAAATTCACACAGTAGCTCAGTTGGTATGACGGATCGAGGAATCCCTCTCAATGGGCAGTTGTCAGATTACAATACAGAAAGCCTGACCATGGACTATAGTCATGGGTCAAATTCACACAGTAGCTCAGTTGGAATGACGGATATAGGAATCCCTCTCAATGGGCAGTTGTCAGATTACAATACAGAAAGCCTGACCATGAACTATAGTCATGGGTCAAATTCACACAGTAGCTCAGTCAGTATGACGGATAGAGGAATCCCTCTTAATGGGCTGTTGTCAGATTACAATACAGAAAGCCTGACCATGGACTATAGTCATGGGTCAAATTCACACAGTAGCTCAGTTGGTATGACGGATAGAGGAATCCCTCTCAATGGGCTGTTGTCAGATTACAATACAGAAAGCCTGACCATGGACTATAGTCATGGGTCAAATTCACACAGCAGCACAGTTGGTATGGTGGATATAAGAATCCCTCTTAATGGGCTGTTGTCAGATTACAATACAGAAAGCCTGACCATGGACTATAGTCATGGGTCAAATTCACACAGTAGCTCAGTCGGTATGACAGATCGAGGAATCCCTCTCATTGGGCTGTTGTCAGATTACAATACAGAAAGCCTGACCATGGACTATAGTCATGGGTCAAATTCACACAGCAGCACAGTTGGTATGCCGGATAGAGGAATCCCTCTCAATGGGCTGTTGTCAGATTACAATACAGAAAGCCTGACCATGGACTATAGTCATGGGTCAAATTCACACAGTAGCTCAGTCGGTATGACAGATCGAGGAATCCCTCTCAATGGGCTGTTGTCAGATTACAATACAGAAAGCCTGACCATGGACTATAGTCATGGGTCAAATTCACACAGTAGCTCAGTCGGTATGACGGATCGAGGAATCTCTCTCAATGGGCTGTTGTCAGATTACAATACAGAAAGCCTGACCATGGACTATAGTCATGGGTCAAATTCACACAGCAGCACAGTTGGTATGCCGGATAGAGGAATCCCTCTTAATGGGCAGTTGTCAGATTACAATACAGAAAGCCTGACCATGGACTATAGTCATGGGTCAAATTCACACAGTAGCTCAGTTGGTATGACGGATCGAGGAATCCCTCTCAATGGGCTGTTGTCAGATTACAATACAGAAAGCCTGACCATGGACTATAGTCATGGGTCAAATTCACACAGTAGCTCAGTTGGAATGACGGATAGAGGAATCCCTCTCAATGGGCAGTTGTCAGATTACAATACAGAAAGCCTGACCATGAACTATAGTCATGGGTCAAATTCACACAGTAGCTCAGTCGGTATGACGGATAGAGGAATCCCTCTTAATGGGCTGTTGTCAGATTACAATACAGAAAGCCTGACCATGGACTATAGTCATGGGTCAAATTCACACAGTAGCTCAGTTGGTATGACGGATAGAGGAATCCCTCTCAATGGGCTGTTGTCAGATTACAATACAGAAAGCCTGACCATGGACTATAGTCATGGGTCAAATTCACACAGTAGCTCAGTCGGTATGACTGATCGAGGAATCCCTCTCAATGGGCTGTTGTCAGATTACAATACAGAAAGCCTGACCATGGACTATAGTCATGGGTCAAATTCACACAGTAGCTCAGTCGGTATGACGGATCGAGGAATCCCTCTCAATGGGCTGTTGTCAGATTACAATACAGAAAGCCTGACCATGGACTATAGTCATGGGTCAAATTCACACAGCAGCACAGTTGGTATGCCGGATAGAGGAATCCCTCTCAATGGGCTGTTGTCAGATTACAATACAGAAAGCCTGACCATGGACTATAGTCATGGGTCAAATTCACACAGCAGCACAGTTGGTATGCCGGATAGAGGAATCCCTCTCAATGGGCTGTTGTCAGATTACAATACAGAAAGCCTGACCATGGACTATAGTCATGGGTCAAATTCACACAGTAGCTCAGTCGGTATGACTGATCGAGGAATCCCTCTCAATGGGCTGTTGTCAGATTACAATACAGAAAGCCTGACCATGGACTATAGTCATGGGTCAAATTCACACAGTAGCTCAGTCGGTATGACGGATCGAGGAATCTCTCTCAATGGGCTGTTGTCAGATTACAATACAGAAAGCCTGACCATGGACTATAGTCATGGGTCAAATTCACACAGTAGCTCAGTTGGTATACCGGATATAGGTATCCCTCTCAATGGGCTGTTGTCAGATTACAATACAGAAAGCCTGACCATGGACTATAACCATGGGTCAAATTCACACAGCAGCACAGTTGGTATGCCGGATATAGGAATCCCTCTCAATGGGCTGTTGTCAGATTACAATACAGAAAGCCTGACCATGGACTATAGTCATGGGTCTAATTCACACAGTAGCTCAGTTGGTATACCGGATATAGGAATCCCTCTCAATGGGCTGTTGTCAGATTACAATACAGAAAGCCTGACCATGGACTATAGTCATGGGTCAAATTCACACAGCAGCACAGTTGGTATACCGGATATAGGAATCCCTCTCAATGGGCTGTTGTCAGATTACAATACAGAAAGCCTGACCATGGACTATAGTCATGGGTCAAATTCACACAGTAGCTCAGTTGGTATGACGGATAGAGGAATCCCTCTCAATGGGCTGTTGTCAGATTACAATACAGAAAGCCTGACCATGGACTATAGTCATGGGTCTAATTCACACAGTAGCTCAGTTGGAATGACGGATAGAGGAATCCCTCTGAATGGGCATTGTCAGATTACAATACAGAAAGCCTGACCATGGACTATAGTCATGGGTCAAATTCACACAGTAGCTCAGTTGGTATGACGGATCGAGGAATCCCTCTCAATGGGCAGTTGTCAGATTACAATACAGAAAGCCTGACCATGGACTATAGTCATGGGTCAAATTCACACAGTAGCTCAGTTGGTATGACGGATAGAGGAATCCCTCTCAATGGGCAGTTGTCAGATTACAATACAGAAAGCCTGACCATGGACTATAGTCATGGGTCAAATTCACACAGTAACTCAGTTGGTATGACGGACCGAGGAATCCCTCTCAATGGGCTGTTGTCATATAGAAAGCCTGACCATGGACTAGTCATGGGTCAAATTCACACAGCAGCACAGTTGGTATGGTGGATATAGTAATCCCTCTCAATGGGCTGTTGTCAGATTACAATACAGAAAGCCTGACCATGGACTATAGTCATGGGTCAAATTCACACAGTAGCTCAGTCGGTATGACGGATCGAGGAATCTCTCTCAATGGGCTGTTGTCAGATTACAATACAGAAAGCCTGACCATGGACTATAGTCATGGGTCAAATTCACACAGCAGCACAGTTGGTATGCCGGATAGAGGAATCCCTCTTAATGGGCAGTTGTCAGATTACAATACAGAAAGCCTGACCATGGACTATAGTCATGGGTCAAATTCACACAGTAGCTCAGTTGGTATGACGGATCGAGGAATCCCTCTCAATGGGCAGTTGTCAGATTACAATACAGAAAGCCTGACCATGGACTATAGTCATGGGTCAAATTCACACAGTAGCTCAGTTGGAATGACGGATATAGGAATCCCTCTCAATGGGCAGTTGTCAGATTACAATACAGAAAGCCTGACCATGAACTATAGTCATGGGTCAAATTCACACAGTAGCTCAGTCAGTATGACGGATAGAGGAATCCCTCTAATCCCTCTTAATGGGCTGTTGTCAGATTACAATACAGAAAGCCTGACCATGGACTATAGTCATGGGTCAAATTCACACAGTAGCTCAGTTGGTATGACGGATAGAGGAATCCCTCTCAATGGGCTGTTGTCAGATTACAATACAGAAAGCCTGACCATGGACTATAGTCATGGGTCAAATTCACACAGCAGCACAGTTGGTATGGTGGATATAAGAATCCCTCTTAATGGGCTGTTGTCAGATTACAATACAGAAAGCCTGACCATGGACTATAGTCATGGGTCAAATTCACACAGTAGCTCAGTCGGTATGACAGATCGAGGAATCCCTCTCATTGGGCTGTTGTCAGATTACAATACAGAAAGCCTGACCATGGACTATAGTCATGGGTCAAATTCACACAGCAGCACAGTTGGTATGCCGGATAGAGGAATCCCTCTCAATGGGCTGTTGTCAGATTACAATACAGAAAGCCTGACCATGGACTATAGTCATGGGTCAAATTCACACAGTAGCTCAGTCGGTATGACAGATCGAGGAATCCCTCTCAATGGGCTGTTGTCAGATTACAATACAGAAAGCCTGACCATGGACTATAGTCATGGGTCAAATTCACACAGTAGCTCAGTCGGTATGACGGATCGAGGAATCTCTCTCAATGGGCTGTTGTCAGATTACAATACAGAAAGCCTGACCATGGACTATAGTCATGGGTCAAATTCACACAGCAGCACAGTTGGTATGCCGGATAGAGGAATCCCTCTTAATGGGCAGTTGTCAGATTACAATACAGAAAGCCTGACCATGGACTATAGTCATGGGTCAAATTCACACAGTAGCTCAGTTGGTATGACGGATCGAGGAATCCCTCTCAATGGGCTGTTGTCAGATTACAATACAGAAAGCCTGACCATGGACTATAGTCATGGGTCAAATTCACACAGTAGCTCAGTTGGAATGACGGATAGAGGAATCCCTCTCAATGGGCAGTTGTCAGATTACAATACAGAAAGCCTGACCATGAACTATAGTCATGGGTCAAATTCACACAGTAGCTCAGTCGGTATGACGGATAGAGGAATCCCTCTTAATGGGCTGTTGTCAGATTACAATACAGAAAGCCTGACCATGGACTATAGTCATGGGTCAAATTCACACAGTAGCTCAGTTGGTATGACGGATAGAGGAATCCCTCTCAATGGGCTGTTGTCAGATTACAATACAGAAAGCCTGACCATGGACTATAGTCATGGGTCAAATTCACACAGCAGCACAGTTGGTATGGTGGATATAAGAATCCCTCTTAATGGGCTGTTGTCAGATTACAATACAGAAAGCCTGACCATGGACTATAGTCATGGGTCAAATTCACACAGCAGCACAGTTGGTATGCCGGATAGAGGAATCCCTCTCAATGGGCTGTTGTCAGATTACAATACAGAAAGCCTGACCATGGACTATAGTCATGGGTCAAATTCACACAGTAGCTCAGTCGGTATGACTGATCGAGGAATCCCTCTCAATGGGCTGTTGTCAGATTACAATACAGAAAGCCTGACCATGGACTATAGTCATGGGTCAAATTCACACAGCAGCACAGTTGGTATGGTGGATATAGGAATCCCTCTCAATGGGCTGTTGTCAGATTACAATACAGAAAGCCTGACCATGGACTATAGTCATGGGTCAAATTCACACAGTAGCTCAGTCGGTATGACGGATCGAGGAATCCCTCTCAATGGGCTGGTCAGATTACAATACAGAAAGCCTGACCATGGACTATAGTCATGGGTCAAATTCACACAGCAGCACAGTTGGTATACCGGATATAGGAATCCCTCTCAATGGGCTGTTGTCAGATTACAATACAGAAAGCCTGACCATGGACTATAGTCATGGGTCAAATTCACACAGTAGCTCAGTTGATATGACGGATAGAGGAATCCCTCTCAATGGACTGTTGTCAGATTACAATACAGAAAGCCTGACCATGGACTATAGTCATGGGTCAAATTCACACAGTAACTCAGTTGGTATGATGGATAGAGGAATCCCTCTCAATGGGCTGCTGTCAGATTACAATACAGAAAGCCTGACCATGGACTATAGTCATGGGTCAAATTCACACAGTAGCTCAGTTGGTATGACGGATAGAGGAATTCCTCTCAATGGGCTGTTGTCAGATTACAATACAGAAAGCCTGACCATGGACTAGTCATGGGTCAAATTCACACAGTAGCTCAGTTGGTATG
This sequence comes from Bathymodiolus brooksi, assembly GCA_963680875.1. Classification (NCBI taxonomy): domain Eukaryota; kingdom Metazoa; phylum Mollusca; class Bivalvia; order Mytilida; family Modiolidae; genus Bathymodiolus; species Bathymodiolus brooksi. The sequence continues at coordinate 18,492,963 of OY804583.1, read as the reverse complement.
ACGGATAGAGGAATTCCTCTCAATGGGCTGTTGTCAGATTACAATACAGAAAGCCTGACCATGGACTAGTCATGGGTAATGTGCTTGAAGAGTACCATGCTCACTGCATGCTAAATACCTCTTTTGTAGATTAAAAAACTAGAGGCTCAGCACTATAAGGTCCTATGTTAAAACTATGTCTGCTGAAGGTGGCCATCTTGGATGGAGGTCAGGGTCACTGGACACAAGTTTGAAAATTGACCACTTAAGGACCATCCATGCCATGTTTGCTTTAAATTGGCTTACTGGTTTCAGAGGAGAAGATTTTTAAACATATTTCCCATAGGGTCCTATGTTAAAACTATATCCGCTGATGGTGGCCATCTTGGATGGAAGTCTGGGTCACTGGATATAATTTTGAAAGTTGACCATTTAAGGACCATTCATGCCATGTTTGCTTTAAATTGGCTTACTGGTTTCAGAGGAAAAAAAATTAAAACATTTTTTCAATAGGGTCCTATGTTAAAAATATGTCCGCTGACGGCTGCCATCTTGGATGGGGGTCGGGGTCACAGGACATAATTTTGAAAGTTGACCACCTAAGGACCATTCATGCCATGTTTGCTTTAAATTGACTTACTGGTTTCAGAGGAGAAGACTTCTAAACATTTTTTCCATAGGGTCCTATGTTAAAGCTAAGTCGAGTCATAGCGGCCATCTTGAATTTCCGATCGGCAAATGATTCACAAGTTTAGTACAGGACCACCCAATGATCATTCCTGCAAAGTCACAATTCAATTGGCTTGGTGGTTTCTGACAAGATTTTTAAAATTTCAGCCAATCAGAACATGTTATTGGCCCTGGCAGCCATGTTGAATTTCCTATCTACACCAAAAACACAAATCTGGTAGAGGACCATCCAATGAACATTGATGGCAAGTTTGGTTGAAATCTGTTCAGCGGTTTCAGAGAAGACTTAAATGTGAAAAGCTAACGGACGGACGGACGCTTACCCATGACAAAAGGTCACAGGGCCTATGGCCAGGTGAGCTAAAAATCAGCAAATCAGAAACAAGAATTGCCTGTGGTGGCCATGTTTGTTAACGGATCAGGACGGAATGAGCAATCTTTATAGAGGACCTTCCATAGATGCTTCCTACCAAGTTTTGGATCATTTGGCCAAGCGGTTTCAGAGGAGAAGATTTCTAGAAATTGACCAATCAGAAACAAGAATTGCCTATGACAGCCATGTTTGCTAACGGATCAAAACAGAATGAGCAATTCCCATAGAGGACCTTCCATAGATGCTTCCTACCACGTTTTGGTCCATTTAGTCAAGCTGTTTCAGAGTGGAAGATTTTTTAGAAATCGACCAATCAGAAATAAGAATTGCCTGTGGTGGCCATGTTTGTTAATGGATCAGGACTAAATGAGCAATCTTTATAGAGGACCTTCCATAGATGCTTCCTACCAAGTTTCGGTTCATTTGGCAAAGTGGTTTCAGAGAAGAGTTTTTAGAAATCAACCAATCAGAAACAAGAATTGTCTGTGGCGGCCATGTTTGTTCATGGATCGGGACGAAATGAGCAATCGTAACAGAGGACTTTCCATAGATGCTTCCTACCAAGTTTCGGTTCATTTGGCCAAACGGTTTCAGAGGAGAAGAATCTAAAAAATCAACCAATCAGAAACAAGAATCGCCTGTGGTGGCCATGTTTGTAACAGATCGGGACGGAATGAGCAATCTTTATAGAGGACCGCCCATAGATGCTTCCTACCAAGTTTCGGTTCATTTGGCAAAGAGGTTTCAGAGGAGAAGATTTTTTAGAAATCAACCAATCAGAAACAAGAATTGTCTGTGGTGGCCATGTTTGTAAATGGATCGGGACGAAATGAGCAATCATAAAAACAGAGGACTTTCCATAGATGCTTCCTACCAAGCTTCGGTTCATTTGGCCAACCGGTTTCAAAGGAGAAGAATCTAAAAAATCGGGCCAATCAGAAACAAGAGTCGCCTTTGGTGGCCATGTTTGTTAACGGATCGGGACGAAATGAGCAATCTTTACAGAAGACCTTCCATAGATGCTTACTACTAAGCTTCGGTTCATTTGGCCAAGCGGTTTCAGAGGAGAAGATTTTTAAAAATCTGTAGAGATAAATGCATTTTGAATACAGATATCTATATTTAAACAAGAGTTATCTTTCTTTTAACAGAAGATTTTTTTAGAAATCAACCAATCTGAAACAAGAATTGCCTGTGGCAGCCATGTTTGTTAACTAATCGGGACAAAATGAGCAATCTTTATAGAGGACCTTCCATAGATGCTTCCTACCAAGTTTCGGTTCATTTGGACAAGCAGTTTCAGAGAAGATTTTTTTAAATCGGCTTATCAGAAACAAGAATTGCCTGTGGCAGCCATGTTTGTTAATGGATCAGGACAAAATGAGCAATCTTTATAGAGGACTTTCCATAGATGTTTCCTACTAAATTTCAGTTCATTTGGGAAAGCGGTTTCAGAGGAGAAGATTTTTTAGAAATCAATCAGAAACAAGAATGGCCTGTGGCGGCCATGTTTGTTAACAGATCGGAACTAAATGGGCAATCTTTATAGAGGACCTTCCAAGGATGCTTCCTACCAAGTTTTGCTCCATTTGGCCATGCGGTTTCAGAGGAGAAGATTTTTTTATAAACCAACCAATAAGAAACAAGAATGGCCTTTGGTGGCCATGTTTGTTAACGGATCGGGACGAAATGAGCAATCTTTATAGAGGACCTTCCATAGATACTTCCTACCAAGTTTTGGTTCATTTGGCCAAGCAGTTTCAGAGGAGAAGATTAAAAAAAAATCGGCCAATCAGAAACAAGAATTGCCCATGGCGGCCATGTTTGTTAATGGATCGGGACAAAATGAGCAATGTTTATAAAGGACCTTCCATAGATGCTTCCTACTAAGTTTCAGTTCATTTGGCTGAGGGGTTTCAGCGGAGAAGATTAAAATGTGAAAAGTTAACGGACGACGGACGCCAAGTGATGGCAAAAGCTAGCATTTCCTTTGGCAAGGTGAGCTAAAAAAAAAAAAAAGAGTAGGTGAATTGTAGCACCTACAAAAGACTAACTTTTTTATCCTTACCCAACTCTCTGTACCTTTTCAGTGGCAATCAAAAGTTGACCCACCACTCCCTCTTTTCTATATAGTTTTTATATATTATCGCTATTTTGCTTACTTTCCCTTTGATGTACGTAAGCGCCGAGAAAATTCAAATTATCGCTAGTCGCTAAGCATTGTCAAGGACGCTTAGTAATATCACTGTTTTCTAATATAACGTTATAATGACGTCACATTATCAAATCCTTGATAAACATACTATCTCAACGATAAAATAATTAAAGATGTTTTTTAAAACTCAAGGACGTTTCTCCCTTCGATGAAAGATGACTGATAAACGTCCTCTCGTTTTAAAAAACATCGTTTATCACTTAATATTATTGAACTTGTTCTCATCCAGAATATAGCTGAGATACTACTAACTATTTATTAATAAGCATTAATCAATCAATTAATCATGAACCTCTCTCAAAGGGGAACAATTAATTAGTATTTTACTATCTCGTTGCACATGTGTGGGGATGGGGATGGGGATGTTGCCCTTGAATTATTCATTAATTTGAAGTAAGTCTCTTTGTATTAGCAATACTTCTATAGAGTCAAACCTGTATTAATTAAGAGGTCACCTTTGGGACAAAGAAAAAGTGGCATTATAAGACAGGTGACCACTTAAAAGAGGTTCAATTCATGTGAAATTATCTATGACATGACAAGAAAAATGTGACCTTTCAATACAGGTGACTGCTTAATAGAGGTGACCTTATGACCAGATTTGACTGTACATGTACATGGATAAGTCATTGTGAATTGACGGTCACTTCAACACAATAAGACACATCTGTGTATTATAACGTTTTATGCATGCATGACTAGTTTCTCAATCATCAACACAGTAGTCCCTCTCTTATAAGGACAATGACAAAGTGGCCTCTCTTGAGAGTGGAATTAAGTAGCATTTTACTATCTCAGTGCACCTGAAATTTGGCCCCATAAGAGGAATGGCCTTTGGTTGATTGATTTATTGTGTTTAATGCCATTTTCAGAAATATTTCAGCTATATCATGGCGACCATTTTTAGAGGTGGACAAAGCCGGAGTACCCGGAGAGAATCACCGATCCTGGGCAAGCAACTGGTAAACTTTATCACTTGCGGCTGCGAGTTGAGAGCACCCTTTTTTGTAATTTACAAAGCCGGGGGCGAACCCACACCGTATTGGTGATAGGCTTGTATGAGTTGTTAGGTAATCCAACTACCTAACTCATTGAGCCACTCATGGCCCTGGAATGGCCTTTGGAGGGAGTGGCTTTACAAGAGGGGAAATACTGTAGTTGTAATATATTATTATTATTATTATTATCAAAACATGCACAAAAATGCAATGATGCAAAAATTTTAAATAAAACAGCTTTAATCAATAATGCTTTATAAAATTTAATATCATTTTTGAATGTTTTTATTGATACAGAAATAAAAGAATTAACTTAACATGAAATATTTCATACACTAAAAAATTGCACAATTTTTTTCCATCACAAATGGTTTTGCAATATCAGCAATAATATAAATAAGTAATTACATATAAAAACATAGGTCTTAAAATCTTCAAAATTACTACATCAACAGTAGAAGGAAATGATTAAACATTAATCCACTTAAAATGTTAGAAAAATGAACAATTGTACATTTCCAGAGCTTTCAATATTTTTCAAGTCTACCAGTACTTCACTATTAACAGGTGGTACTTTTCATTAAAATTTGAACAATTTTCATGAATATTTTACACAACACTCTTTAAAATCAGGAGGTACCAAAGACCATTTTAGGCAGGTAAAAGTACCTGGTACCGCCCCTTTAAAATTTGAACAATTTTCATGAATTTTCATGAATATCTTACACAACACTCTTTAGAATCAGGAATTACCAAAGACCATTTTAGGCAGGTAAAAGTACCTGGTACCGCCCCTTATTGAAAGGTCTGATTTCTAGTTGCTTCATTCCGATGCATTGACAGTTATAACAATAGCAGTTTTGAAAGTCGAGCTGTGATAATGTATGTGGAGACCTTAAAAAAAAGACGTTGTTGTTTTGATCAGTATTAAACGTCATCATGTGATGTCACGCTGACTGATATTTTCATGTATCAGTCACTAAGTTGATACTGATCAGTATTAAACGTCATCATGTGATGTCACGCTGACTGATATTTTCATGTATCAGTCACTAAGTTGATACTGATCAGTATTAAACGTCATCATGTGATGTCACGCTGACTGATATTTTCATGTATCAGTCACTAAGTTGATACTGATCAGTATTAAACGTCATCATGTGATGTCACGCTGACTGATATTTTCATGTATCAGTCACTAAGTTGATACTGATCAGTATTAAACGTCATCATGTGATGTCACGCTGACTGATATTTTCATGTATCAGTCACTAAGTTGATACTGATCAGTATTAAACGTCATCATGTGATGTCACGCTGACTGATATTTTCATGTATCAGTCACTAAGTTGATACTGATCAGTATTAAACGTCATCATGTGATGTCACGCTGACTGATATTTTCATGTATCAGTCACTAAGTTGATACTGATCAGTATTAAACGTCATCATGTGATGTCACGCTGACTGATATTTTCATGTATCAGAGTCACTAAGTTGATATTGACAATAACACTCAGTGAGATCAAAGGTCAAATGTTCAATTTACCGATGATTTAGAATCAAACCAAATCACATAGGTTTTCTTTCAGTCTAATATGTAATAAAGTTTGTAGAATTGAATCAAGAAAAATTACAGGAAATATCACATTTTAAATAATGTTTTACCAATATCGGCATATGGGTTAGCTAACAGTCATCGACTTGAGCAGTGGTCCGGTGGCCCACGGCCAGTGAAAATTGATGCGGACCAGTGACTTTTGCCAAAATTTTTCAATAGAATCTATATAAATATTCTAATTTTGAAGTTTTCGGGCCAGTGAATTCGAAAGTTAATTTCGAAGACTGAGCTAATGGGTTTTAAAAACACTACTTGCAACAATAGTCCAGTTATATCGTAGTGTCACAAGTGCTTTCATTATTAATTCAGTTACAGTTATATAGTGGCAGTCAGTTTTATTGGTGGAGAAAACCCAAATATGTAGAGAAAACCGAACACCTGTAACAAACATGATGAACTGTGAGCTAATGCTCACTTATAATAGCTCCGCTCTTCGGCAAACAGGGAGTAGGAATCTGACGGGTCAAAAAACGCTTCCCACGATATGGGGTACTTATATGACGCTTGTGACCAAATATCAGATTTCTGCCATCAACAGTTACTGAGAAAAATGCGACGAAAAATATCTTGGACGGACAGAGGTAAAACAGTATACCCCCCCCCCCCCCCCCTTCGGGGAGCGGGGGTATAATCACAGACAAACTTTATCACAAAAATTTGTCATCAAGTAAACCTTGCCACATAGGAGATTTAAAACTCTAAATTTCTATATATTGGTGTCTTAACAACTTTAGTAGTATTTCAGCTATATCATCGTCTTAATTTTTGTGTGTGGTGATAGTCACCAATTACATATGTAGAAAATAATCAGATCTATAGCACAGAAAATACAATACATGATATATCTAAAATACAATACACGATATATCTTAAAAGGTCAGTAACTAGGTAGAAAATCAACCAAGTCAAAATGTTCTAAACCAACTATAAAACAAATCAATATTTAAAACAGTTATACAACAGATTAAGATTTGTCCTGATCATGTTAAAAACATAAAACAGTATAATACAGTAGAACCTCTTTATCTAGAACTTGAATAAGTCATTTTCTGGGAGAATTTTTTTGTCCGTTTTTAATATCTTTTGGCTTAGTTTATCTCTGATAACTTGAATACTTGGATATTTTGAAGTAAAATCAGTGTTCCCCTTGACTACAACATAAAGAGATTAGACTATTGTAATAAAGGGCTACACAGCACACAACATGATACCACCACAGAAAGTCCACAAGGGATGCTTCCTCATCCATAATTTGACTGAAAAAACTGAAACAATCTACACCCCCTTTCAAAATGGTCATTTTTGACCTGTTCTGACCGTGTCAAGCAACTTTTGGAAAACACTTTTCAGAGGAAAATAGCTGAAATCAGATAAATAACTGAAAAGAATCATCCTTGATTTATACATACAGTAGTTCCCATCTTGTCAGGTCTCAGACGTACTGAGATAGTAAAATACTACTAAATTGTCCCCCTAAAGTGAAACCACCTCCCCCCTTACAAGTCCACCATATAGAAGGAGTGGCCTTATAAGAGGGTAGATACTACTGTAGCATTCCCCTAGGAAAGTCATACAATGTATCTGAATCATAGTATATCATAAAAAAAAAGTAAATTGCATATCAAAGAAATGTCATAAAAGTGGTTAAACACATTTAAAAGATATTAAAACATGAAATATTTATTAATGAACTCTTGTTCAAACACCAAAATGTCTAAAAACAAAGAAAAAGCAATACAATTAAGAAAATAATATATATTGTAAAACAGTTTTTCAAATCGAAACAAATGTGCTGTAATATTTGTATTAATATAAAATGTATTTGCTGTGGGATATCAATATATTTTATGCAAGGTTTTCTAGAGAAACGCAAGGTTCACAGATAATTCTTACTCATTTTGAGCTTAATTCTGAGTACAAAATAAAATTGATACCCATGACAAGCTTTAATAACAATAAATGAAGGTTACTTATAAATTATCGGTTTATACGTATAAATTTTCCTTCCTCGAATCTATGCAAAAATGTATCCATCCTTTAGATTAAACATATAAAAGTCAATTATTTTGTTTACCATTTTAAATAAAAACAGCTCTGTATTGTACATATTGTTTTCATCATATTTCTGTTGTGTCTTTAGTCAGTTAGTTGTCTTTCTTTCGTCCAAAAAATGTTTTTGGTCTGAAAAAAAAATAAATAATTTCAATGTTGTAGTATAACGACATTGATTTTTAAAACTGAAAATTACATGAAAATCTTAATTCCCTCATTGCAGATCTTTCTTTTATTTTGTGGGGCCGTCATGGCCGTGATTGTATGGTACAGGGGTTTCAAAGGTTTTTTTATAATAGGAGGTACTTCTTAAATTTTAGAAGGTACCTAAAAAATTAGGCCAGGGGTCTGGTGCCCGCCCACCTGAGGAAGCTCATGAAATCTAGCATTTTGTGGACCAAAAAATGTACTTCAGAGACTGCAAAACATTAAGTGTTTTTGAAAGAAACATCCCATTAACTGTCTCTTTAGAGTTCAGATTTCACCAAGACCATGCATAATGGATCCCCCCCCCCCCCCCCCAATTTCTTTATTGAATATTTCAGCTTACAGACTTCAGCCAAGATTATTCATGGATAGTCCACCATATCTTAAAAAAAAACAAAAGGACCATAAAGAGCTACGGTTCCGCAGCTAGGTTTGACCAAGCCATTGTTATCAAAGCTTAAACTTCTCAAAATTCTTTTGTTGGCTTTGTCCTTTTCTTTTTCACAATACCTTGGCTTGTGTGTTTTTTTTACTTTATTACCAGTAATTAAACTCATCAAAGACCATTGGCACGGATCAAGACATATAAGTGTCATAATTAATGAAACATAAATTTAATTTGCAATCATCATTAATAAAATTTATAATTTTAATAAATAGATCAATACAAATATAATTAAACAAAAACAATATATATTGTTACTTTCACGACTTAAGTGCAAAAAAAAAATGTTCGAACAAAAATGATTCGCGGGAAGATATTTATTAACATTTGAATCACAAAAGTGGGGCTGGCGTTTTGACATTACAATGTAATTCATATTTGAGCCATGTCCGGTCCTTTTTCAAGATTCCTAGTAATTTTCTATCCCTTATCTCCTCGTACCCCTTTTAAAAATGCTTTTTAGCAGCATACTTTCATTTCTGTGAACAACCGTGGTAGGGCCCCGTCAAAATATGTAAATAAATTAGCCATGTAGGTTTTTATTTTTTTTATACCGGAAGTTTTAAACAATATGGATCTAGTTAAGCAACAAGACATATCTATTTACCGCATGCGCAAACTGCTATTTACGATTCTAAGGTAAAGTTATTTTTAAAACAGGGAATATCCCGTCAATTTGGTCGTGGCTGAATGCAGTTGTTCGATTTGAATGCGAGAATTCAGCAATTGACGTGATCATTAATTTTTTATGAAAAATATTCCACAAGCCAATCGTATCGCTTGTGGTTTTGACCACCCCTTATAAGAGGGGGATCACAGTATGGCCTGATAAGAGAGATGGCCTCTGGTGGGAGGAGTCTTATAAGAGGGGGATCACAGTATGGTTTGATAAGAGAGGTGGCCTCTGGTGGGAGGTATATTATAAGAGAGGTATTACATTGTCTAATCACTTACTATATATTCTCTAAAGCCTTTAGCAGGTTATCTTTTGCTCCAAGTTTCATTTTCTACAATAAAAAAGACAATCAAATTATGTCTTGTTTTGTTCTATTTCTATTGGTTGACCACCTTTGTTAGATTCTGATATTACCGTTACATTAAACTCACGAGAGGTCAATACAACGTTCCAACAGCTATACATAAAACCAATGACTTTCTTATACATTTTATGTATTTTTGCCACGTACCATTTATGAAAATGTCGACATCGTGTTTATTGAAAATCTTAAGTATTTTGAAAGTGACTTTCTTGAAAAGTAGTCCATTTCGATTGGAAGAAACTTTAATTTCGCTCAATATCAAATAAAAATGGCACCACTAGAAAGGGAAATGTTGATCGAAGCTACTTTTAACCAAACAAACTTTTGATTTATTTTTTCTCAATCCTGTGACATAAAATCTGAGTTCTCATATATAATATGTTCATATTTGCGAAGGATGGTCATTCAGAATTCGTTGAAATGAGATTTTTATCGATCCGCTTCCAAATCCGATCGGTATTTTTTATTTAAAATTGCGATCTATTTATAGAACTGTTTATATGCTGACAGACCTGTGTCAACGTTAATACCTCTGCAATAGACTTTGAACTACGGTAGTTTTGTTCCATTGTTGCACTCTGATTGGAGGTCTGACAAATAATAATTACAGCGTTTACTTGCTTCAGTTTATGACTGTCAGTGTCAATATACGTTCGTGCTATATTTGCATTCCCTAGCTATCTATATATAGTTGGACCGTTGAGCAAATTGGCATAGACATATTTCTTCTGCTGAAGGCTACACAAATATGACTTTTTACATTTTGTGTGGTATTAATTCAAAGCATAGCGATATTAAAAAAAAAAAGGGGGGGTACATATTAAAAATTATCACCAAATTATGTCACAGGCAATGGTGACACCATAAGTTTTTGTTACAAGAGTCTTATAACAATATTGGTTGTGATGATGATATGGAATATACTGAGGATGCTATTGACAATATGATTTTAGAATTTTCAAGAGATTAATATAAACATGGATCCAAAATAAAGTGTCTTTTTGTTTTTTTTAACTTGCATTCTGGCCTTCCCTAAGGCATAATTGACATGTCCACATCATCATGTTTTGAGTTTTGGTGGTTTGGTGGTTTGAATTAATGGTCATTAATGTAGTTTTCAAATTCGGGTCTGTAGAATGGATGGTGGGCCTGTAAATATTTGAAAGTTAAGCTTGAAGACTGCATCAATACATTACCTCATCATCGTTGTACTTGTAGCCTTGTCCTCCCTTTTCCTCCAGAAGTTCAATCTGCTTCAACTTCTTTTCAATCTTTTTTCTTTCTCTATTCTTAGCATCCACGGATCTCTCCTGTACATAATTGGAAATTGAATTTTGCTATATATGATTTTCATCATTCTTGCTATATGCCACTTACAGGTTACATCATTCTTGCTATTTGCCATTTTCTTCATGTTTGCTATATGTCACTTGCATCATTGTTGTTTTTATGCCACTTTCATAATTATTATGTTGAGAGGTGAAGCAGTCCATGGGCACACCATCAAGGGTCAATAATTACTTTATTTTTTTATTTTTGGTGGAGAGGTATTTCAATAAAAATAAATTTCATGACATATCACCGGGTTTGTAACAACACGATGGGTGCCACTAGTGGAGCAGGAACTGCCTACCCTTCCGGAGCACCTGAGTTCACCCCCGTGGGTTCGCACCCGGCTTTGTAAATTACAAACCAGAGGCTCCCAGGAGCCTGTAATCGCTCACCTGGATCAAAGCTGCTTTCAATAACAACGCAACTGCACTGTGGCGGCCATCTTGGTGGGAGAGCGCAACTGCCGGACACCATTTTGGAAGAGGACCATCCAATGACTATTTCATCAAAGTTTGGTTTTAATTGAGCTACTGGTTCAGACAAGATGGTTTTTATGTGAATTTCCCATAGGGTCCTATGTTAAAGTAAGTACAGCTGTGCAGCTATCTTGGTCAGAGGGCGGGACCACCAGACACAAATTTGGTTCAGCGGTTTCAGAGGAGAAGATTTAAATGTGATCTTTTATCAAAATATGCCCAATTTGCATAATCGGTATAAATCGACTGAAAGAAAAATTTCAAAAAAAACCCGAACATATGCTAAACTACTCCTTGCCATGTAGCTGCAGTTCAAATTTGAGCTCATTTTGACTTATACTAAAGCAGCAATGGACAATTGAAGAAATTTCTATTTTTAGTAACAGCGGCCATCTTGAATGGAGGGCGGGGCTGTCGGACACAATTTTGAAAGGGACCCACCCAGGGACCATCCCTGCCAGGTTTGGTTTAATTTGGTTCAGCGGTTTCAGAGGAGAAGATTTAAATGTGATCTTTTATCAAAATATGCCTAATTTGCATAATCGGTATATATCGGCTGAAAGGAAAATTTCACAGAAAAATCCGGAATATATGTTAAACCATTCCTTGCCATGTAGCTGCAGTTAAAATTTCAGCTCATTTTGACTTACACTAAAGCAGCAATGGACAATTAAAATTTCATCCCCCCTTTTTTCTATTTTGAGCTTGGCGGCCATCTTGGTTGGAAGTCGGGATCAACGGACACAAATTTGGAAGGGAGCCATCCAAGAATCATTTCAGCAAAGTTTGGTTGATATTGGCTCAGTAGTTTCCGAGGAGAAGATTTTTTTTAAATTTCATCCCCCCTTTTTTCTAATTTGCATAATCGGTCAAAATCGACAAAAGTTCAAAGTTCATAAAAAATCCTGTCATACATGCTGAAAAGCTCATCATTATGCTTATACAGTTCAAATTTGGGCACATTCTAGCTTAAAATAGAGCAGTTTTGGCCATTTGAAGAAATTTCTATTTTTAGTAACAGCTGCCATCTTGAATGGAGGGCGGGGCTGTCGGACACAATTTTGAAAGGGACCCACCCAGGGACCATCCCTGCCAGGTTTGGTTTAATTTGGTTCAGCGGTTTCAGAGGAGAAGATTTAAATGTGATCTTTTATCAAAATATGCCTAATTTGCATAATCGGTATATATCGGCTGAAAGAAAAATTTCACAGAAAAATCCGGAATATATGTTAAACCATTCCTTGCCATGTAGCTGCAGTTAAAATTTCAGCTCATTTTGACTTACACTAAAGCAGCAATGGACAATTAAAATTTCATCCCCCCTTTTTTCTATTTTGAGCTTGGCGGCCATCTTGGTTGGAAGTCGGGATCAACGGACACAAATTTGGAAGGGGGCCATCCAAGAATCATTTCAGCAAAGTTTGGTTGATATTGGCTCAGTAGTTTCCGAGGAGAAGATTTTTTTAAAATTTCATCCCCCCTTTTTTCTAATTTGCATAATCGGTCAAAATCGACAAAAGTTCAACGTTCATCAAAAATCCTGTCATACATGCTGAAAAGCTCATCATTATGCTTATACAGTTCAAATTTGGGCACATTCTAGCTTAAAATAGAGCAGTTTTGGCCATTTGAAGAAATTTCTATTTTTAGTAACAGCTGCCATCTTGAATGGAGGGCGGGGCTGTCGGACACAATTTTGAAAGGGACCCACCCAGGGACCATCCCTGCCAGGTTTGGTTTAATTTGGTTCAGCGGTTTCAGAGGAGAAGATTTAAATGTGATCTTTTATCAAAATATGCCTAATTTGCATAATCGGTATATATCGGCTGAAAGAAAAATTTCACAGAAAAATCCGGAATATATGTTAAACCATTCCTTGCCATGTAGCTGCAGTTAAAATTTCAGCTCATTTTGACTTACACTAAAGCAGCAATGGACAATTAAAATTTCATCCCCCCTTTTTCTATTTTGAGCTTGGCGGCCATCTTGGTTGGATCACCGGACACAATTTTGGAAGGGGGCCGTCCAAGAATCCTTTCAGCAAAGTTTGGTTGAGATTGGCTCAGTAGTTTCAGAGGAGAAGATTTTTTTTAAATTTCATCCCCCCTTTTTTCTAATTTGCATAATCGGTCAAAATCGACAAAAGTTCAAAGTTCATAAAAAATCCTGTCATGCATGCTGAAAAGCTCATCATTATGCTTATACAGTTCAAATTTGGGCACATTCTGGCTTAAAATAGAGCAGTTTTGGCCATTTGAAGAAATTTCTATTTTTAGTAACAGTGGCCATCTTGAATGGAGGGCGGGGCTGTCGGACACAATTTTGAAAGGGAACCACCCAGGGACCATCCCTGCCAGGTTTGGTTTAATTTGGTTCAGCGGTTTCAGAGGAGAAGATTTAAATGTGATCTTTTATCAAAATATGCCTAATTTGCATAATCGGTATATATCGGCTGAAAGAAAAATTTCACAGAAAAATCCGGAATATATGCTAATCTACTTCTTGCCATGTAGCTGCAGTTAAAATTTCAGCTCATTTTGACTTACACTAAAGCAGCAATGGACAATTACAATTTCATCCCCCCTTTTTTCTATTTTGAGCTTGGCGGCCATCTTGGTTGGAAGTCGGGATCACCGGACACAATTTTGGAAGGGGGCCGTCCAAGAATCCTTTCAGCAAAGTTTGGTTGAGATTGGCTCAGTAGTTTCAGAGGAGAAGATTTTTTTTAAATTTCATCCCCCCTTTTTTCTAATTTGCATAATCGGTCAAAATCGGCAAAAGTTCAAAGTTCATAAAAAATCCTGTCATACATGCTGAAAAGCTCATCATTATGCTTATACAGTTCAAATTTGGGCACATTCTGGCTTAAAATAGAGCAGTTTTGACCATTTGAAGAAATTTCTATTTTTAGTAACAGCGGCCATCTTGAATGGAGGGCGGAACTGTCGGACACAATTTTGAAAGGGACCCACCCAGGGACCATCCCTGCCAGGTTTGGTTTAATTTGGTTCAGCGGTTTCAGAGGAGAAGATTTAAATGTGATCTTTTATCAAAATATGCCTAATTTGCATAATCGGTATATATCGGCTGAAAGGAAAATTTCACAGAAAAATCCGGAATATATGTTAAACCATTCCTTGCCATGTAGCTGCAGTTAAAATTTCAGCTCATTTTGACTTACACTAAAGCAGCAATGGACAATTAAAATTTCATCCCCCCTTTTTTCTATTTTGAGCTTGGCGGCCATCTTGGTTGGAAGTCGGGATCACCGGACACAATTTTGGAAGGGGGCCGTCCAAGAATCCTTTCAGCAAAGTTTGGTTGAGATTGGCTCAGTAGTTTCAGAGGAGAAGATTTTTTTTAAATTTCATCCCCCCTTTTTTCTAATTTGCATAATCGGTCAAAATCGGCAAAAGTTCAAAGTTCATCAAAAATCCTGTCATACATGCTGAAAAGCTCATCATTATGCTTATACAGTTCAAATTTGGGCACATTCTGGCTTAAAATAGAGCAGTTTTGGCCATTTGAAGAAATTTCTATTTTTAGTAACAGCGGCCATCTTGAATGGAGGGCGGGGCTGTCGGACACAATTTTGAAAGGGACCCACCCAGGGACCATCCCTGCTAGGTTTGGTTTAATTTGGTTCAGCGGTTTCAGAGGAGAAGATTTAAATGTGATCTTTTATCAAAATATGCCTAATTTGCATAATCGGTATATATCGGCTGAAAGAAAAATTTCACAGAAAAATCCGGAATATATGTTAAACTACTCCTTGCCATGTAGCTGCAGTTAAAATTTCAGCTCATTTTGACTTACACTAAAGCAGCAATGGTCAATTACAATTTCATCCCCCCTTTTTTCTATTTTTAGCTTGGCGGCCATCTTGGTTGGAAGTCGGGATCACCGGACACAATTTTGAAAGGGGGCTATCCAAGGACCATTCCACCAAAGTTTGGTTGCAATTAGTCCAGTGGTTTCTGAGGAGAAGATTAAAATGTGAAATGTTGACGGACAGACGAACGACAGACGACGGACGAAAAGTGATGACAATAGCTCACATGGCCTAAAGGCCGGGTGAGCTAAAAAGGGTGCACTCGACTCGCAGCCACAAGTGATAAAGTTTACCAGTTGCTTGCCCATGGTCGGTGGTTCTCTCCAGGTACTCAGGCTTCTTCCACCACTAAAACTGGTCGCCATGGTATAGCTGAAATATTGTTGAAAGTGGCATTAAAACACCAAAAATCAATCAATCGATATACAGATTTTGATTACCCCTATGGTATCTTCAAACTCTTCCATTGTAAGTATATACCCAGATTAACATAATTTACTCTGTAAAGACTTTTTTTCCTATGAACATTGTGTCATTTTGACCTGTAAACCACATACATGTAGTCGTCAATACAATTATTGGTTAACTTTTTGGCTTTTTGTAAATTACTGTATCCCTAGAAATAAACAGGTCTGCTTTGTTGTTTTTCACGGATAACAGCTTGCAGTAGTCATGGCAACCTACCATCCATAACATAAAATGACAATACCTCACATGACCATTTGGGTCAGATTAGCTAAGAAACATCACTTACTGCATTTATGGACCCCTCTGGTTCTGTTGAATCTACAAAATAATAAAGATGGCAATACAAGATATTTAATATTTGTAGTTTTTCATGTTGTGAGATTAAACCTATGTATGATATCTTTTTTTTTCGTCTCACGATGAGACTTTATCAATGTCAAATTTTGATCTGTGTAACTATATCTACCTATATAAAATATCGTCTCGAACAAGTGACAACCATACAATGTATCTACCCTACTGGATCTCGATGGATACCAGACTATACTAAATATTATTTATATAAATGTCTGCCCATTCAACCTAACAGTGTTAAAGTTAGATTTTCAGCTGACAATTTTTTTGTTTTTCCCTCAGCAGGATTTCAACACACATAAAATATATATAGTATAACAGCAGTTTTGAAGGTCACAACATTATCACTAGTAACTCAGCAAGTCTGACATGACAAGCGGTGTCACTAGTGATAATGCATGTCGAGATCTTCAAAACTGGCATTATTTTTTTTATCGGTGACGTCAAAATGTGTTTGACGTCACACTGACCTAATATTTTTGTGGATCAAGGTCAGTTCAGTCATCCAGACTTAGTCAGCAGCACACATCAAAGGGGAAATGTCCAATTTGCCATTAATTTAAGATAGTGGATTTGGCTGAGGGGAATAAATAGTTCATTATGCTAAGTTATTCAGCACTTCAGTGTATCCATGGTGTGTGTTCAAACCCTCCTAATAGAAGCTTGCCATTGGTCAGAGAAGTTTGTTCTGTAGAATAAATACTAACCAGATGGTGGTACTGCAGTAGTATTTGTAACAATCGGCACCACAAATGATGGACTACCATTTAAATGTAGATCTAAAAATAGATAATTATAAATATAACATATCTTAAAACTCAAAATGTTACATTAGTGAATCTGTGATCAAACCCCTTTAGATCAGTGATCTCTCCCTTGTAGATCAACGATATATCCCTTTTGTGTCAGTGATCTCTCCCTTTTAGATCAGTGATCTCTCCCTTGTAGATCAACAATATATTCCTTTTGTGTCAGTGATCTATCCCTTGTAGATCAACGATATATCCCTTTTGTGTCAGTGATCTCTCCCTTGTAGATCAACGATATATTCCTTTTGTGTCAGTGATCTCTCCCTTGTAGATCAACGATATATCCCTTTTGTGTCAGTGATCTCTCTTGTAGATCAACAATATATTCCTTTTGTGTCAGTGATCTCTCCCTTTAATATCAGTGATATTTTTCTGTAGAAAATGATATGGGAATGTTGACTATGGCATTTGTGCCTGAAGTAATACAATACAAACAACAGATAAGAATAATTACATTAATTAATCTAAGACCAAGACTATACATAATACATAAAACTTACCTCTCAACATCCCCCTCCCAATCCCTACACTGAATTGAGAAGGAGATGGTGCCCCTCCACCACGTCCTATTCCAACTGGAGGTGTGGCAACTTCCTTCTTTAAGACTGGCATACTGTTTTCCTGTAGCTCGAAATCACCAAACTGGTCATCCAGACCTGGGAGAAAAAATGACCCAATTCATCATAGACAATACAGTGCTTTCATCATTTTTCAAGTGTACCAGTACTTCACGATTTACATGCGGTACTTTTTATCAAAAATTGAACAATATTCAGGAGTACCTTATACAACACTCTTTAAAATCAGGAGGAAGCAAAGACCATTTTAGGTGAGTAAAAGTAGCGGTACCACCTCTTATTGAAAGGCCTGGACATACAGTACACTCAAGGACACATTGTGATGGATCACCTTCAGAGACAGACTGCCTGTCATGTCTGACTTGGAGTCTACAGGTGTTTATTGATTGTACACCTCAGTGTTGTGTGAATATCTGAGTGGCTAAATTGGGGGTCGTAAATTTGTACCTGAAGGTGATAAAGCTATGACTTGCATGTACCTGTTCTTGTATTTATTTAATCACACATTACAATTTTAATTCAATAATTTTAGACAAATAAAAAAATAATGATGTTTTTTTTCCAGGTATTCATGGCCATGTTTGTGAAAAAAGATGAAAATAAAATTATTTATTCTCTAATGTTTTCTTTCTACTGAAAAAAAATATGTAATTCAATATTTATAAATACTGATAAAAGACAATTTTAACATCAATATACTACTTGAATTTTTTCATTTTTATCACCTTACTTTTTTCATTTACATTAAAAGAATTATTAGCTTCAAATTAATCAAGCTGTCTTAAAACAAGTTACAGATGTTTTTTTTACAGGTAAAGCTACTAAATGTGTAAAATAATTTGTATTTTTTCTAATAATGAAGAATGAATGAATAAAGATGATTATTAAAAATTAAAGCAATGAATGTGTATTTGCTTAAATAGTAAAGAATGATTTATCAAAATTGATTGCACAGAAAAACTAATATGGTTAAAAATCATATAATTCACATAATTTATCACTTCAAAACTAGAGTCCTATAGAAGTTTAATAAATATGTTGGGTTTTTTTTACACATTCATGTACACATATAATTGCAAAATAAAGGACCATAGTCAGACAAAATGATTTATTCAAAAAATTTTTTTTTGGTATGTCAAATAGTATTTCAAATTTAAAAGAGAAAGAGACAGTCAGATGAGGGCTGGGGAAAAGCTAACATTAATTTGAGAATTGACAACAACTTTTGTTACTTTTTGAAATATTTGTGTAGACCTGAAAAGGGGCTGTTTTTCTTGTGTAGCCCTGAAAAGGGTTGTTTTCTGTAAACGTTGTTACTGCTGTTTGATGCCAGTGATCTTTGCCTGGAATTCTGGTTGCTGAAGCTTTTCTGCAAAGTACTTGAGCGATCTGTGTCTGGATCTTTCAGGGAAAACTTTCCTTGGTAGGTCGCCGGTAGCTTGCCCTCCAATTTCCAGTGCGATTGGCAATACTTTGAAGATATGGTCAATGAATTGATTGCAAAGCTCTACCGTCATATCCGTACTCCAAAACTGTCCAATGTAGGCTTGTAGTTGATCTTTTGTCCTTGGTTCTCTTTTCACCAATCGTTTCTTCATCATGGCCCACACCATTTATTGTTTTTGTCACTCTAGACAGCTTCCTTGGTGATCGGTATTTTGTTGTTACTTGTTATTATTTCGGTTGGGTAAATCAATAAGTTTCAGCCGATTTAAGTTTAAAAATTGCAAACCTTCACATTAAACAACATTGAAGTTTTGTATTTTTAAGATAAAATCTGCTGAAATTTAGTTGCGAACGGAAAAAATGTACATATAAATTTAGGTCACATTTTACACTCTTGTAAAATTATGTGAACGAAAATACACGATTCAGCTGTAGGTTTAAATGTTTGACGCAAATGACACACCTGTAAAACAAAAAAAACGATCATACTTCTGAAAGTCAGCAAAGTTTGCCACAATGGAAGTAACACCGCAAGATTAAATCTAAAAATAGATAGATTCCAGGTAAATAATGAATATTCAAGAGATGGGATGCAAACGGAACAAATACACATCGAAATTTTAAATCATATTTCACACACTTGTAAAATTATGTGCACGAAAAAACACAATTCAGCTGAAGGTTGAAAATATTCAAAACGCAAACAACACACATATAAAACAACAAAAAAACGATCGTACTTCTAAATGTCAGCAAATTTTGCCACAATGGAGTACTGTAGATTCAGTGAGAAAAGACCGCTAAATAAGGTCTAAAAATAGATAGATTCCAAGTAAAAAATGAATATTCAAGAGATGAGCTTAGAGTTGGAAAAAACCACGAAAATAGAATAAATTGTAAAATATATTTAGTGAAGGACTACTGATTTTCATAAAATTTGACAGAAATAAATTATTTTCCACAAACAAGAACAGTTTGATTCTAATAAATATTGATGACCCATGTATCATTTTATCCAAACCATGTTACCTGGAAAAGAAATTTTATTCAAAATTAACCTAATCAGGTAAATGTCAACAATCAAGTCATATCCTGTCACAGGTAGCAATTAAAGGCAATTAAACATTTAATCTTGTTAACTACACCTGTTGGCTCAACTCTTTAGTTTTATGACCCTTTTTATTGCACCTGTCTCCATCCGACCTGTTGTCTGACATGTCAAATCCGACACGTCGGACATCTATCACAATATGTCCTTGAGTGTACTGTACCACTTCATTTATATTGTGGAGGCGGGTTTTATTGGTGGATAAAACCCAACTGTCGCAAGTCACTGATTACTGAATAGGGGGTTACTTCTGCCATTTATAAAATTTGATGAAATGACAAGAAAAAATGTACAGAACATTTCTTTTTTTTTTTGCAGTTATTGATACTAGCCCAAATATAAATAATTTTCTTCCATTGTTGTTCATCCATTTGATGACTATACTCCCCCTTCCACATAAATATTTTGTAACTAATATTGAAGATAAAAAATTAAACCTTCATACCTCACCAGACTATCTAATTGAAATAGAATATCATAACATTAAATATGCCCTTTGTTTAGATTGGGTTATTGTCAAATTCAGCAGTTTTCAGCTATTATATATCGTGACTATAACATTAAGAGAGGAAAGTCTAATTTATTAAAATGAAATGTTCACCCTTCATGGGTTGGTGTCTTGTAATCTAGAAATCTTAACACTTGAATGTGGGTATCAGAGTGCATACTCACATTCAAAAATTCGAAAATTATCATTATAAATTCACAAACCGGGTGGTTTTTCTAATACTCCATTTCCGTTGGTGTCTTCCATCTTCGGCTGGGTAAAACCATTAGTGAGCCCACCATTTACTGTGTTATTTTGGATGTAATTCTGCATTGCATTTGCCCGTCCCATGGCTCGCCCTACTCCAGGTATATTATCTCCCCTGCCCAAGGCACGTCCTACTCCAGACATGTTTTCAGCCCCACCCATAGCTCGTCCAATACCAGCAGCATTCTCAGTTCTTCCAACGGCTCGTCCGATTCCTTGGGGGGGCTGAGATGCTAAACCTGCACCACCTGAAAAAAAGCGGGCAGAGGTCCTGAAAAAGGAACTAGAGCCTAACCCAAGCCAGAATCGCTACTCTGGTAGTCATTGATAAACAGGTTGACCACTGGATTAATCCCTATCTCGATGATGTAATGGTAAGCATGCATTCAATCCTAGGTCTGGACATACAAAGGACTGTAAAATTGATATGTGCTGCTTCTCTATTAAGCATGCAGCATTAAGGAGCTCGGAATCAGGATACTGTGTCCAAGTGCCTAAAGTCCTTTCCTCATTCATGATTTATCACAGGGTTTGTAACTAGATTAACACGACGTGTGCCACTAGTGGAGCAGGAACTGCTTACCCTTCCGGAGCACCTGAGTTCACCCCTGGTTTTTAGTGGTGTTCGTGTTACTCGATCTTTAGTTTTATGTGTATGTTTTGTAGATCATTGTTTGTCCTTTTGTACATTTTCTTTTGGCCACTGTGTTTTCTGTTCTTCTTCGATATACGGATTCCGATTACCCCTGTTTAAATGAGAAAGAACTTTCAAATCGAGCTCCACATGTTGGTGTTGTACAAAGTTTGCATCATCATCTCATTAAAAAGGTCATTTAATCTTCCTATGACATACATTTAATCTTCCTATGACATACATTTAATCTTCCTATGACATACATTTAATCTTCCTATGACATACATTTAATCTTCCTATGACACACATTTAATCTTCCTATGACATACATTTAATCTTCCTATGACATACATTTAATCTCCCTATGACATACATTTAATCTTCCTATGACATACATTTAATCTTCCTATGACATACATTTAATCTCCCTATGACATACATTTAATCTTCCTATGACATACATTTAATCTCCCTATGACATACATTTAATCTTCCTATGACATACATTTAATCTCCCTATGACATACATTTAATCTCCCTATGACATACATTTAATCTTCCTATGACATACATTTAATCTCCCTATGACATACATTTAATCTCCCTATGACATACATTTAATCTTCCTATGACATACATTTAGTCTCCCTATGACATACATTTAATCTCCCTATGACATACATTTCTATGAAATATTGCTCACTTAACATTAAACAATAACCAGTCACTTAAAATACAACTCAATTGCTTGTTGAGAATTGGGTAACCATTTTTTTTTTATTGTTTGTACACATATAATCATCAAACTCCAAGAAAAGGAGTGACTTTAAAAGAAACAAGATCACCTGGATTTCAACTTGGACTCGAGAGAGGTAGACTTCAGATGAAATAAGGTGACAATTTCGCCCACTTTATCGGGCTTGGCGAGCGCTGATTGATACTATTTTAAGTCATTGCACCTGAACTGGGTTGCACAAACATCAATTAAATTTAAGTCTCAATTAAACATTAAGTGTAAATTAATGCCATGTACATTTCAAGTAATTTTAAGAGTCAATTAAGTTTTAATTGACATTTCAATCTAATTAAGGTTTGTGAAACTCAGTCTTCTATATTATCTAGATCACTTCACTCTAATAATTATTGCTATACTTCATTTTTACCTCTTCCTATGCCTGCCATTGCCAATGAGTATGACAAGACTTGAGAGGGTTGCTGGAGAGGCTGTGTCTGCATGAACTTTGATGGCATAATGTGGGGTTTACGGAGGTGTCCCTCTTCTTCCTCCTCCTTGGATTCTTGCATAGGACATCTGAAAATTATAGGAATGGAATAATGGATGCTTAATGCACTTTCATCAATATTTCAGCTATATCATTATGTTACATTTTATGGTGGAGACACTGAAATATTGCTAAGTTGATGTTAAACACCAATCAATCATTTATTGAAGGAGACATACCATGATATAGCTGAATATTGCTTAAGTTAGCATTAAAGACCAATCAAATAATCAATCATTCATTGGTGGAGGAAATCAATGTACCTTTAGAAAACCACTAACCACCAACCTGGCATGTGTCCCTCACAATACTTTATAACATTTACTTGTATTGAGTACACTTCTCTTTAGGCTGGAATCAAACTCACAAATTTAGTGGTGATAGATGTAAATATAACTATCATACAGTTGGGCCATGACACTGCAGCCTCTGTAAACTTGAAATAACTAAATTAAGGTCAGATGAGACAACTGAACTACAAAAATGACCTTCACCATGTTGATATTAGGTTTTAAAGGGTTCAGGAATGAGACTCCACATAAGACATATATATTAATCTATCTTACTGTCTTTGGTCAAGAGGAAGGGTGTACTGCTGTTTCCATTTTTTCTTCTCTGATTTCCTCATTCTGAAATAAAATAAAAAGACTTGGGATTAAAAAGATTGTCTTGTATACTGGTCACCAACGTTGTCCTGTTAGCGAGTGAATGATCATTGTTTAAAGCCAAATGATAAATTTTTCAGCTATATCATGGCGAGATCAAGCTACATTTCGATGAAATAATGATGCTGTCTGCTTTCTACTGGACCAACACGCTTAGTTGGATATTTATATTAGTACTAGCTCACTAAAACGTCTGTCCAATGTGCTGTTCTATTAAGACAAATTATCCTCATTCTGAGACAACCAGATTTTGCTCTTACTCCTTAATGCTACATGCTTAGCAAAGAAGCACCAAATATCTATTTTATAGTCCTTACATTTTGTAATTTAATTTATCAGAATAAAAACGTAGATATCAAATTTAAACGCGTTTCTGGAATACCTTAACTTAACTTAACTTTGGCATTCTAGCAAAAAAATAGTTGTGTAGCCATAACATAAAATTTTTTTACCCAGTAAGATCTTTATATTCCAGTCTTGCAAAGTAAGCTGGATCCACTCCTATCCTCGGGTTTTCCGGAATTTCTGAAAATACAAAAATATATTAGTAATAAATGGTCAACAATATAACAACCACAAAATACACAAGCTCTATGGTGGCAGCAGCATGATACGGTCGCAGCAAGTTGACGAGGGCTTCTTACTGCACAAATTTTATTGCAATCAAAATTAAGTTGTAAACCATAACTGATAGAAGAAATATGACCTTAAGAAGAAGAAAGAAATGCATCAAACATGTCAAAATTAGAAGAAAAAAATGTTTAATGCCACTTTCAACAATATTTCAGTTATATTGTGACAGTCAGTTTTATTGGTGGAGGAAACCAGAGTACCCAGAGAAAACCACCGACCTGTCGCAAGTCACTGACAAACTTTATCACATAATGTTGTATCGAGTACACCTCGCCTTGAACAAGGTTCAAATCACAACTTTAGTGGTGATAGACACTGACTACACAGGTAGTTGTAAATCCCACTACCATACGATCATGACCAAAGGAACAGTAAAATGTGGTCACATAAGACAGGTGATCGCTTAATACAGGTTTAATTGATATGAAATGCACTGTGAAGAGAATATAAAATTAAGTTCACATAATAAAGTTATTGCTTAATAGAGGTGGTCACTAAAGCAGGTTTGACTGTAACTTAATAGAGGTGGTCACTAAAGTAGGTTTGACTGTAACTTAATAGAGGTGGTCACTAAAGTAGGTTTGACTGTAACTTAATAGAGGTGGTCACTAAAGCAGGTTTGACTGTAACTTAATAGAGGTGGTCACTAAAGTAGGTTTGACTGTAACTTAATAAAGGTGGTCACTAAAGCAGGTTTGACTGTAACTTAATAGAGGTGGTCACTAAAGCAGGTTTGACTGTAACTTAATAGAGGTGGTCACTAAAGCAGGTTTGACTGTGACTTAATAGAGGTGGTCACTAAAGCAGGTTTGACTGTAACTTAATAGAGGTGGTCACTAAAGTAGGTTTGACTGTAACTTAATAGAGGTGGTCACTAAAGTAGATTTGACTGTAACTTAATAGAGGTGGTCACTAAAGCAGGTTTGACTGTAACTTAATAGAGGTGGTCACTAAAGCAGGTTTGACTGTAACTTAATAGAGGTGGTCACTAAAGCAGGTTTGACTGTAACTTAATAGAGGTGGTCACTAAAGTAGGTTTGACTGTAACTTAATAGAGGTGGTCACTAAAGTAGGTTTGACTGTAACTTAATAGAGGTGGTCACTAAAGCAGGTTTGACTGTAACTTAATAGAGGTGGTCACTAAAGCAGGTTTGACTGTGACTTAATAGAGGTGGTCACTAAAGCAGGTTTGACTGTAACTTAATAGAGGTGGTCACTAAAGTAGGTTTGACTGTAACTTAATAGAGGTGGTCACTAAAGTAGATTTGACTGTAACTTAATAGAGGTGGTCACTAAAGCAGGTTTGACTGTAACTTAATAGAGGTGGTCACTAAAGCAGGTTTGACTGTAACTTAATAGAGGTGGTCACTAAAGCAGGTTTGACTGTAACTTAATAGAGGTGGTCACTAAAGCAGGTTTGACTGTGACTTAATAGAGGTGGTCACTAAAGTAGGTTTGACTGTGACTTAATAGAGGTGGTCACTAAAGTAGGTTTGACTGTAACTTAATAGAGGTGGTCACTAAAGCAGGTTTGACTGTAACTTAATAGAGGTGGTCACTAAAGTAGGTTTGACTGTAACTTAATAGAGGTGGTCACTAAAGTAGGTTTGACTGTAACTTAATAGAGGTGGTCACTAAAGCAGGTTTGACTGTAACTTAATAGAGGTGGTCACTAAAGTAGGTTTGACTGTAACTTAATAGAGGTGGTCACTAAAGCAGGTTTGACTGTAACTTAATAGAGGTGGTCACTAAAGCAGGTTTGACTGTAACTTAATAGAGGTGGTCACTAAAGCAGGTTTGACTAACTTAATAGAGGTGGTCACTAAAGTAGGTTTGACTGTAACTTAATAGAGGTGGTCACTAAAGTAGGTTTGACTGTAACTTAATAGAGGTGGTCACTAAAGCAGGTTTGACTGTAACTTAATAGAGGTGGTCACTAAAGTAGGTTTGACTGTAACTTAATAGAGGTGGTCACTAAAGCAGGTTTGACTGTAACTTAATAGAGGTGGTCACTAAAGCAGGTTTGACTGTAACTTAATAGAGGTGGTCACTAAAGCAGGTTTGACTGTAACTTAATAGAGGTGGTCACTAAAGTAGGTTTGACTGTAACTTAATAGAGGTGGTCACTAAAGTAGGTTTGACTGTAACTTAATAGAGGTGGTCACTAAAGCAGGTTTGACTGTAACTTAATAGAGGTGGTCACTAAAGCAGGTTTGACTGTAACTTAATAGAGGTGGTCACTAAAGCAGGTTTGACTGTAACTTAATAGAGGTGGTCACTAAAGCAGGTTTGACTGTAACTTAATAGAGGTGGTCACTAAAGCAGGTTTGACTAACTTAATAGAGGTGGTCACTAAAGCAGGTTTGACTGTAACTTAATAGAGGTGGTCACTAAAGCAGGTTTGACTGTAACTTAATAGAGGTGGTCACTAAAGCAGGTTTGACTGTAACTTAATAGAGGTGGTCACTAAAGCAGGTTTGACTGTAACTTAATAGAGGTGGTCACTAAAGCAGGTTTGACTAACTTAATAGAGGTGGTCACTAAAGCAGGTTTGACTGTAACTTAATAGAGGTGGTCACTAAAGTAGGTTTGACTGTAACTTAATAGAGGTGGTCACTAAAGCAGTTTGACTGTAACTTAATAAAGGTGGTCACTAAAGCAGGTTTGACTATAACTTAATAGAGGTGGTCACTAAAGCAGGTTTGACTGTAACTTAATAGAGGTGGTCACTAAAGTAGGTTTGACTGTAACTTAATAGAGGTGGTCACTAAAGCAGGTTTAACTGTAACTTAATAAAGGTGGTCACTAAAGCAGGTTTGACTATATTGCTAATAAATTCTTTAACAAAAATATTCCAGGTACAAGCACTTACCATAAATGGCTGTGTTTAGTAATCATTTAATGTATAACACACACCCCTTCCCTATAACAGGAGTCATTGTGGTCATGATCTTATGTGTTATCAGTGCCTATAACAGGAGTCATTGTGGTCATGATCTTATGTGTTATCAGTGCCTATAACAGGAGTCATTGTGGTCATGATCTTATGTGTTATCAGTGCCTATAACAGGAGTCATTGTGGTCATGATCTTATGTGTTATCAGTGCCTATAACAGGAGTCATTGTGGTCATGATCTTATGTGTTATCAGTGCCAATAACAGGAGTCATTGTGGTCATGATCTTATGTGTTATCAGTGCCTATAACAGGAGTCATTGTGGTCATGATCTTATGTGTTATCAGTGCCAATAACAGGAGTCATTGTGGTCATGATCTTATGTGTTATCAGTGCCTATAACAGGAGTCATTGTGGTCATGATCTTATGTGTTATCAGTGCCTATAACAGGAGTCATTGTGGTCATGATCTTATGTGTTATCAGTGCCTATAACAGGAGTCATTGTGGTCATGATCTTATGTGTTATCAGTGCCTATAACAGGAGTCATTGTGGTCATGATCTTATGTGCTATCAGTGCCTATAACAGGAGTCATTGTGGTCATGATCTTATGTGTTATCAGTGCCTATAACAGGAGTCATTGTGGTCATGATCTTATGTGTTATCAGTGCCTATAACAGGAGTCATTGTGGTCATGATCTTATGTGTTATCAGTGCCTATAACAGGAGTCATTGTGGTCATGATCTTATGTGTTATCAGTGCCTATAACAGGAGTCATTGTGGTCATGATCTTATGTGTTATCAGTGCCTATAACAGGAGTCATTGTGGTCATGATCTTATGTGTTATCAGTGCCTATAACAGGAGTCATTTGTGGTCATGATCTTATGTGTTATCAGTGCCTATAACAGGAGTCATTGTGGTCATGATCTTATGTGTTATCAGTGCCTATAACAGAGTCCATTGTGGTCATGATCTTATGTGTTATCAGTGCCTATAACAGGAGTCATTGTGGTCATGATCTTATATGTTATCAGTGCCAATAACAGGAGTCATTGTGGTCATGATCTTATGTGTTATCAGTGCCTATAACAGGAGTCATTGTGGTCATGATCTTATGTGTTATCAGTGCCTATAACAGGAGTCATTGTGGTCATGATCTTATGTGTTATCAGTGCCAATAACAGGAGTCATTGTGGTCATGATCTTATGTGTTATCAGTGCCTATAACAGGAGTCATTGTGGTCATGATCTTATGTGTTATCAGTGCCTATAACAGGAGTCATTGTGGTCATGATCTTATGTGTTATCAGTGCCTAAACAGGAGTCATTGTGGTCATGATCTTATGTGTTATCAGTGCCTATAACAGGAGTCATTGTGGTCATGATCTTATGTGTTATCAGTGCCTATAACAGGAGTCATTGTGGTCATGATCTTATGTGTTATCAGTGCCTATAACAGGAGTCATTGTGGTCATGATCTTATGTGTTATCAGTGCCTATAACAGGAGTCATTGTGGTCATGATCTTATGTGTTATCAGTGCCTATAACAGGAGTCATTGTGGTCATGATCTTATGTGTTATCAGTGCCTATAACAGGAGTCATTGTGGTCATGATCTTATGTGTTATCAGTGCCTATAACAGGAGTCATTGTGGTCATGATCTTATGTGTTATCAGTGCCTATAACAGGAGTCATTGTGGTCATGATCTTATGTGTTATCAGTGCCTATAACAGGAGTCATTGTGGTCATGATCTTATGTGTTATCAGTGCCAATAACAGGAGTCATTGTGGTCATGATCTTATGTGTTATCAGTGCCTATAACAGGAGTCATTGTGGTCATGATCTTATGTGTTATCAGTGCCTATAACAGGAGTCATTGTGGTCATGATCTTATGTGTTATCAGTGCCTATAACAGGAGTCATTGTGGTCATGATCTTATGTGTTATCAGTGCCTATAACAGGAGTCATTGTGGTCATGATCTTATGTGCTATCAGTGCCTATAACAGGAGTCATTGTGGTCATGATCTTATGTGCTATCAGTGCCTATAACAGGAGTCATTGTGGTCATGATCTTATGTGTTATCAGTGCCTATAACAGGAGTCATTGTGGTCATGATCTTATGTGTTATCAGTGCCTATAACAGGAGTCATTGTGGTCATGATCTTATGTGTTATCAGTGCCTATAACAGGAGTCATTGTGGTCATGATCTTATGTGTTATCAGTGCCTATAACAGGAGTCATTGTGGTCATGATCTTATGTGTTATCAGTGCCTATAACAGGAGTCATTGTGGTCATGATCTTATGTGTTATCAGTGCCTATAACAGGAGTCATTGTGGTCATGATCTTATGTGTTATCAGTGCCTATAAACAGAGTCATTGTGGTCATGATCTTATGTGTTATCAGTGCCTATAACAGGAGTCATTGTGGTCATGATCTTATGTGTTATCAGTGCCAATAACAGGAGTCATTGTGGTCATGATCTTATGTGTTATCAGTGCCTATAACAGGAGTCATTGTGGTCATGATCTTATGTGTTATCAGTGCCTATAACAGGAGTCATTGTGGTCATGATCTTATGTGTTATCAGTGCCTATAACAGGAGTCATTGTGGTCATGATCTTATGTGTTATCAGTGCCTATAACAGGAGTCATTGTGGTCATGATCTTATGTGTTATCAGTGCCTATAACAGGAGTCATTGTGGTCATGATCTTATGTGTTATCAGTGCCTATAACAGGAGTCATTGTGGTCATGATCTTATGTGTTATCAGTGCCAATAACAGGAGTCATTGTGGTCATGATCTTATGTGTTATCAGTGCCTATAACAGGAGTCATTGTGGTCATGATCTTATGTGTTATCAGTGCCTATAACAGGAGTCATTGTGGTCATGATCTTATGTGTTATCAGTGCCTATAACAGGAGTCATTGTGGTTCATGATCTTATGTGTTATCAGTGCCTATAACAGGAGTCATTGTGGTCATTATCTTATGTGTTATCAGTGCCTATAACAGGAGTCATTGTGGTCATGATCTTATGTGTTATCAGTGCCTATAACAGGAGTCATTGTGGTCATGATCTTATGTGTTATCAGTGCCTATAACAGGAGTCATTGTGGTCATGATCTTATGTGTTATCAGTGCCTATAACAGGAGTCATTGTGGTCATGATCTTATGTGTTATCAGTGCCTATAACAGGAGTCATTGTGGTCATGATCTTATGTGTTATCAGTGCCTAAACAGGAGTCATTGTGGTCATGATCTTATGTGTTATCAGTGCCTATAACAGGAGTCATTGTGGTCATGATCTTATGTGTTATCAGTGCCTATAACAGGAGTCATTGTGGTCATGATCTTATGTGTTATCAGTGCCTATAACAGGAGTCATTGTGGTCATGATCTTATGTGTTATCAGTGCCTATAACAGGAGTCATTGTGGTCATGATCTTATGTGTTATCAGTGCCTATAACAGGAGTCATTGTGGTCATGATCTTATGTGTTATCAGTGCCTATAACAGGAGTCATTGTGGTCATGATCTTATGTGTTATCAGTGCCTATAACAGGAGTCATTGTGGTCATGATCTTATGTGTTATCAGTGCCTATAACAGGGAGTCATTGTGGTCATGATCTTATGTGTTATCAGTGCCTATAACAGGAGTCATTGTGGTCATGATCTTATGTGTTATCAGTGCCTATAACAGGAGTCATTGTGGTCATGATCTTATGTGTTATCAGTGCCTATAACAGGAGTCATTGTGGTCATGATCTTATGTGTTATCAGTGCCTATAACAGGAGTCATTGTGGTCATGATCTTATGTGTTATCAGTGCCTATAACAGGAGTCATTGTGGTCATGATCTTATGTGTTATCAGTGCCTATAACAGGAGTCATTGTGGTCATGATCTTATGTGTTATCAGTGCCAATAACAGGAGTCATTGTGGTCATGATCTTATGTGTTATCAGTGCCAATAACAGGAGTCATTGTGGTCATGATCTTATGTGTTATCAGTGCCTATAAACAGGAGTCATTGTGGTCATGATCTTATGTGTTATCAGTGCCTATAACAGGAGTCATTGTGGTCATGATCTTATGTGTTATCAGTGCCTATAACAGGAGTCATTGTGGTCATGATCTTATGTGTTATCAGTGCTATAACAGGAGTCATTGTGGTCATGATCTTATGTGTTATCAGTGCCTATAACAGGAGTCATTGTGGTCATGATCTTATGTGTTATCAGTGCCTATAACAGGAGTCATTGTGGTCATGATCTTATGTGTTATCAGTGCCTATAACAGGAGTCATTGTGGTCATGATCTTATGTGTTATCAGTGCCTATAACAGGAGTCATTGTGGTCATGATCTTATGTGTTATCAGTGCCTATAACAGGAGTCATTGTGGTCATGATCTTATGTGTTATCAGTGCCTATAACAGGAGTCATTGTGGTCATGATCTTATGTGTTATCAGTGCCTATAACAGGAGTCATTGTGGTCATGATCTTATGTGTTATCAGTGCCTATAACAGGAGTCATTGTGGTCATGATCTTATGTGTTATCAGTGCCTATAACAGGAGTCATTGTGGTCATGATCTTATGTGTTATCAGTGCCTATAACAGGAGTCATTGTGGTCATGATCTTATGTGTTATCAGTGCCAATAACAGGAGTCATTGTGGTCATGATCTTATGTGTTATCAGTGCCTATAACAGGAGTCATTGTGGTCATGATCTTATGTGTTATCAGTGCCTATAACAGGAGTCATTGTGGTCATGATCTTATGTGTTATCAGTGCCTATAACAGGAGTCATTGTGGTCATGATCTTATGTGTTATCAGTGCCTATAACAGGAGTCATTGTGGTCATGATCTTATGTGTTATCAGTGCCTATAACAGGAGTCATTGTGGTCATGATCTTATGTGTTATCAGTGCCTATAACAGGAGTCATTGTGGTCATGATCTTATGTGTTATCAGTGCCTATAACAGGAGTCATTGTGGTCATGATCTTATGTGTTATCAGTGCCTATAACAGGAGTCATTGTGGTCATGATCTTATGTGTTATCAGTGCCTATAACAGGAGTCATTGTGGTCATGATCTTATGTGTTATCAGTGCCTATAACAGGAGTCATTGTGGTCATGATCTTATGTGTTATCAGTGCCTATAACAGGAGTCATTGTGGTCATGATCTTATGTGTTATCAGTGCCTATAACAGGAGTCATTGTGGTCATGATCTTATGTGTTATCAGTGCCTATAACAGGAGTCATTGTGGTCATGATCTTATGTGTTATCAGTGCCTATAACAGGAGTCATTGTGGTCATGATCTTATGTGTTATCAGTGCCTATAACAGGAGTCATTGTGGTCATGATCTTATGTGTTATCAGTGCCTATAACAGGAGTCATTGTGGTCATGATCTTATGTGTTATCAGTGCCTATAACAGGAGTCATTGTGGTCATGATCTTATGTGTTATCAGTGCCTATAACAGGAGTCATTGTGGTCATGATCTTATGTGTTATCAGTGCCTATAACAGGAGTCATTGTGGTCATGATCTTATGTGTTATCAGTGCCTATAACAGGAGTCATTGTGGTCATGATCTTATGTGTTATCAGTGCCTATAACAGGAGTCATTGTGGTCATGATCTTATGTGTTATCAGTGCCTATAACAGGAGTCATTGTGGTCATGATCTTATGTGTTATAAGTGCCAATAAACACTGAACTCGTGAGTTCAAATCTCGCTTATGGCGAGATGTACTAGATACAACTGTGATCAAGTTTGTCAGTGACTTGTGGCTGGAATGTGCTTTTCTCCAGGTACTCCTTTTTCCTCCACAAATATAACTGAAATATTGTTCAAAGTGGTATTTAACACCAAGTAAACTTACCACCACAGTATATGGTTGTAATATGGATAACATTCCTGATTTCTGCTGTTTTAATACTCCACCAGGCTGATGGAATAGATTTTCTTAGCAAAACAGAAAGCTGTATATGACAATTTACCTTACTGAAGTTCAATGAAATTAGAACACTCTTTTGTAGTCTTTGCCTTCCTTTTTTCACCTACGTGCCCAAAAGCTAAATTTAGAAAAAAAAATATATTTATTCAAACAAATTCTTTCATAATTTTCGCTTGTCCGAATCCAGTTTTACTTGTCAAAGGCTTCGGTGGGTTAGCACAAAGACTGCTTTTGTACATATACAAACTTACCCTCATCCCAATTTTCTGCATTTCTCGAATCAAATGATTGGTCATATTTGGGAAGATCTGTACAACCTTTGAAATTCTTCCCATCTTCAGACATTTTGGATTGTTCTAGAAATATAAAGTTTAATTTGATATACACCACATGCAGATCAGGGGTCCCCAACCTTCTCAGTCAGTGGACCACAAAGCTTCCAACCACAATCTTAAAAGGACATGAAAAAAAAACACCTAAATTTACAAGGTAACCACCATAGTTTATTAATGAAACATCTGATGTCAATCCTGTCAATATAATAAGAACAATCTCAAAACAGACAGGGACTGGTCAGCCGCAGCACATTGTTATTGGGGGAATTGGGTGAAGGGTCGCATGTAGCGCATGGGTTGTGGACCCTTGATGTAGATAATACACAAAAAAGACATTCAGTGATATTGATAAGTATGTGTAAGATCATTTTATTGATACATTGTATTTAACCGAAATATTGTTGGAAGTGGCATTAATCACCGATACCCCTCAACCGTGGTCTCTAACAATCTTTCTGATATCCTCTGCATCTGTGTGAAAAATCACAATTCTCATCACGCTGAATGGAAGGTCGCTTTGAGAATTTTTCAATGACCGACTTTGTCTGTAGTCTTACAAATGAGTAAGAAGATAAAAAGACATATTCATCAAAAGATGTGTGTCAAAGCCATAGTGAAAGTCAAGTGAATGTTCAAATAACAAAGTAGTCTGGTCAAATGACATAAATTTAAAGTCCTACAGTAAAGGGGAGGAGCCTAATTTACCATGTGTGGCAATTTATTTTGATGAGTTCAAAAGACATTTCTGAAAATGTTGGCAAGTCCCATCATTGTAAAAATCTAAAAACATTGGGGAGTTCTAACTGTAAATGGTGACTCTAGTACTCATCTGATCTCTGTGGAACAGGTAATATAACATTGGGGAGTTCTAACTGTAAATGGTGAGTCTAGAACTCATCTGATCTCTGTGGAAGAGGTAATATAACATTGGGGAGTTCTAACTGTAAATGGTGGGTCTAGGACTCATCTGATCTCTGTGGAAGAGGTAATATAACATTGGGGAGTTCTAACTGTAAATGGTGAGTCTAGAACTCATCTAATCTCTGTGGAAGAGGTAATATAACATTGGGGAGTTCTAACTGTAAATGGTGAGTCTAGGACTCATCTGATCTCTGTGGAAGAGGTAATATAACATTGGGGAGTTCTAACTGTAAATGGTGAGTCTAGAACTCATCTGATCTCTGTGGAAGAGGTAATATAACATTGGGGAGTTCTAACTGTAAATGGTGAGTCTAGAACTCATCTGATCTCTGTGGAAGAGGTAATATAACATTGGGGAGTTCTAACTGTAAATGGTGAGTCTAGAACTCATCTGATCTCTGTGGAAGAGGTAATATAACATTGGGGAGTTCTAACTGTAAATGGTGAGTCTAGGACTCATCTGATCTCTGTGGAAGAGGTAATATAACATTGGGGAGTTCTAACTGTAAATGGTGAGTCTAGGACTCATCTGATCTCTGTGGAAGAGGTAATATAACATTGGGGAGTTCTAACTGTAAATGGTGAGTCTAGGACTCATCTGATCTCTGTGGAAGAGGTAATATAACATTGGGGAGTTCTAACTGTAAATGGTGAGTCTAGGACTCATCTGATCTCTGTGGAAGAGGTAATATAACATTGGGGAGTTCTAACTGTAAATGGTGAGTCTAGGACTCATCTGATCTCTGTGGAAAAGGTAATATAACATTGGGGAGTTCTAACTGTAAATGGTGAGTCTAGAACTCATCTGATCTCTGTGGAACAGGTAATATAACATTGGGGAGTTCTAACTGTAAATGGTGAGTCTAGTACTCATCTGATCTCTGTGGAAGAGGTAATATAACATTGGGGAGTTCTAACTGTAAATGGTGAGTCTAGGACTCATCTGATCTCTGTGGAAGAGGTAATATAACATTGGGGAGTTCTAACTGTAAATGGTGAGTCTAGAACTCATCTGATCTCTGTGGAAGAGGTAATATAACATTGGGGAGTTCTAACTGTAAATGGTGAGTCTAGAACTCATCTGATCTCTGTGGAAGAGGTAATATAACATTGGGGAGTTCTAACTGTAAATGGTGAGTCTAGGACTCATCTGATCTCTGTGGAAGAGGTAATATAACATTGGGGAGTTCTAACTGTAAATGGTGAGTCTAGGACTCATCTGATCTCTGTGGAAGAGGTAATATAACATTGGGGAGTTCTAACTGTAAATGGTGAGTCTAGGACTCATCTGATCTCTGTGGAAAAGGTAATATAACATTGGGGAGTTCTAACTGTAAATGGTGAGTCTAGAACTCATCTGATCTCTGTGGAACAGGTAATATAACATTGGGGAGTTCTAACTGTAAATGGTGAGTCTAGTACTCATCTGATCTCTGTGGAAGAGGTAATATAACATTGGGGAGTTCTAACTGTAAATGGTGAGTCTAGGACTCATCTGATCTCTGTGGAAGAGGTAATATAACATTGGGGAGTTCTAACTGTAAATGGTGAGTCTAGAACTCATCTGATCTCTGTGGAAGAGGTAATATAACATTGGGGAGTTCTAACTGTAAATGGTGAGTCTAGAACTCATCTGATCTCTGTGGAAGAGGTAATATAACATTGGGGAGTTCTAACTGTAAATGGTGAGTCTAGGACTCATCTGATCTCTGTGGAAGAGGTAATATAACATTGGGGAGTTCTAACTGTAAATGGTGAGTCTAGGACTCATCTGATCTCTGTGGAAGAGGTAATATAACATTGGGGAGTTCTAACTGTAAATGGTGACTCTAGTACTCATCTGATCTCTGTGGAACAGGTAATATAACATTGGGGAGTTCTAACTGTAAATGGTGAGTCTAGAACTCATCTGATCTCTGTAGAACAGGTAATATAACATTGGGGAGTTCTAACTGTAAATGGTGAGTCTAGGACTCATCTGATCTCTGTGGAAGAGGTAATATAACATTGGGGAGTTCTAACTGTAAATGGTGACTCTAGTACTCATCTGATCTCTGTGGAAGAGGTAATATAACATTGGGGAGTTCTAACTGTAAATGGTGAGTCTAGTACTCATCTGATCTCTGTGGAACAGGTAATATAACATTGGGGAGTTCTAACTGTAAATGGTGACTCTAGTACTCATCTGATCTCTGTGGAAGAGGTAATATAACATTGGGGAGTTCTAACTGTAAATGGTGACTCTAGTACTCATCTGATCTCTGTGGAACAGGTAATATAACATTGGGGAGTTCTAACTGTAAATGGTGAGTCTAGAACTCATCTGATCTCTGTAGAACAGGTAATATAACATTGGGGAGTTCTAACTGTAAATGGTGAGTCTAGAACTCATCTGATCTCTGTGGAAGAGGTAATATAACATTGGGGAGTTCTAACTGTAAATGGTGACTCTAGTACTCATCTGATCTCTGTGGAAGAGGTAATATAACATTGGGGAGTTCTAACTGTAAATGGTGAGTCTAGAACTCATCTGATCTCTGTGGAAGAGGTAATATAACATTGGGGAGTTCTAACTGTAAATGGTGAGTCTAGAACTCATCTGATCTCTGTGGAAGAGGTAATATAACATTGGGGAGTTCTAACTGTAAATGGTGAGTCTAGGACTCATCTGATCTCTGTGGAAGAGGTAATATAACATTGGGGAGTTCTAACTGTAAATGGTGAGTCTAGAACTCATCTGATCTCTGTGGAAGAGGTAATATAACATTGGGGAGTTCTAACTGTAAATGGTGAGTCTAGGACTCATCTGATCTCTGTGGAAGAGGTAATATAACATTGGGGAGTTCTAACTGTAAATGGTGAGTCTAGTACTCATCTGATCTCTGTAGAACAGGTAATATAACATTGGGGAGTTCTAACTGTAAATGGTGACTCTAGGACTCATCTGATCTCTGTAGAAGAGGTAATATAACATTGGGGAGTTCTAACTGTAAATGGTGAGTCTAGGACTCATCTGATCTCTGTGGAAGAGGTAATATAACATTGGGGAGTTCTAACTGTAAATGGTGAGTCTAGAACTCATCTGATCTCTGTGGAAGAGGTAATATAACATTGGGGTGTTCTAACTGTAAATGGTGAGTCTAGGACTCATCTGATCTCTGTGGAAGAGGTAATATAACATTGGGGAGTTCTAACTGTAAATGGTGAGTCTAGGACTCATCTGATCTCTGTGGAAGAGGTAATATAACATTGGGGAGTTCTAACTGTAAATGGTGAGTCTAGAACTCATCTGATCTCTGTGGAAGAGGTAATATAACATTGGGGAGTTCTAACTGTAAATGGTGAGTCTAGTACTCATCTGATCTCTGTAGAACAGGTAATATAACATTGGGGAGTTCTAACTGTAAATGGTGAGTCTAGAACTCATCTGATCTCTGTGGAAGAGGTAATATAACATTGGTGAGTTCTAACTGTAAATGGTGAGTCTAGGACTCATCTGATCTCTGTGGAAGAGGTAATATAACATTGGGGAGTTCTAACTGTAAATGGTGAGTCTAGTACTCATCTGATCTCTGTGGAAGAGGTAATATAACATTGGGGAGTTCTAACTGTAAATGGTGAGTCTAGGACTCATCTGATCTCTGTGGAAGAGGTAATATATTGGAGTGCAGTGTTACAGAACAAGTTTACGCTCTCTGTTCCTGGGAGTGGACCATGCTGTGAGTTGACACTTTACTCACATGTTACCATGATGATGTGTTGCAGGAGTAATATTTGAGTGCAGCTGTGACTGTGAGTTGATATTTTACTCAATATTACCATGTGTTGCAGGAGTAATATTTGAGTGCAGCTGTGATTGTGAGTTGATATTTTACTCAATATTACCATATGTTGCAGGAGTAATATTTGAGCACAGCTGTGACTGTGAGTTGATATCTTACTCAATATTACCATATGTTGCAGGAGTAATATTTGAGCACAGCTGTGACTGTGAGTTGATATTTTACTCAATTTTACCATATGTTGCAGGAGTAATATTTGAGTGCAGCTGTGATTGTGAGTTGATATTTTACTCAATATTACCATATGTTGCAGGAGTAATATTTGAGCACAGCTGTGACTGTGAGTTGATATTTTACTCAATATTACCATATGTTGCAGGAGTAATATTTGAGCCCAGCTGTGACTGTGAGTTGATATTTTACTCAATATTACCATATGTTGCAGGAGTAATATTTGAGCACAGCTGTGACTGTGAGTTGATATTTTACTCAATATTACCATATGTTGCAGGAGTAATATTTGAGCACAGCTGTGATTGTGAGTTGATATTTTTCTCAATATTACCATATGTTGCAGGAGTAATATTTGAGCACAGCTGTGACTGTGAGTTGATATCTTACTCAATATTACCATATGTTGCAGGAGTAATATTTGAGCACAGCTGTGACTGTGAGTTGATATTTTACTCAATATTACCATATGTTGCAGGAGTAATATTTGAGCACAGCTGTGACTGTGAGTTGATATTTTACTCAATATTACCATATGTTGCAGGAGTAATATTTGAGCACAGCTGTGACTGTGAGTTGATATTTTACTCAATATTACCATGTGTTGCAGGAGTAATATTTGAGTGCAGCTGTGATTGTGAGTTGATATTTTACTCAATATTACCATTTGTGGCAGGAGTAATATTTGAGTGCAGCTGTGAGTTGATATTTCACTAAATATTACCATGTGTGGCAGGAGTAATATTTGAGCGCAGCTGTGAGTTGATATTTTACTCAATATTACCATGTGTGGCAGGAGTAATATTTGAACGCAGCTGTGAGTTGATATTTTACTCAATATTACCATGTGTGGCAGGAGTAATATTTGAGTGCAGCTGTGAGTTGATATTTTACTCAACATTTGTATGGCAGAGGTAATATTTAGATATAGTGTCATACAGAACCAATGTATGCTCTCTGTGCATAGAGAATGAAAACATGCTTCAAGCAGATATTTTACTTAATGTATTAGTTACTATAGCAACGATGCATACCATAACTGAGGATTGGTTCCAGCATTGCTTTATCAGGACAGTTGGCAATATGATATCGTAACTCTGGCTTCGGCATTTCATGTCTGGCATTAAACGGACATGTAGCAAACTCTCTACCTGTAAAATTCTACAAAAATAAAACAAAATATTTTTAGATTTTACTGAATGAACAATCAATTCATACAACTATTTTCCCAGTGTACCAGTATTTCACTACTTACAGGCGGTACTTTTTATTAAAATTTGAATTTTCATGAATATCTTATAGAGCACGCTTTAAAATCAGGAGGTCCGAGGTACAAAAGACAATTTTAGGCGGGTTAAAGTACCTGATACCACCCCCTATTGAAAGCCTGACAACTACAATTAACATCTGGTATTCATAAAGGGGCATTACAACCATGTTTTTTTTAATTATTCTGCAATTGTGTAATTTTGAGTACTAATAAAGAGGTCAAATAAACTTCAGTCAGACCTTTCAATAAGGTGCGGCACCAGGTACTTATACCTGTTTAAAATGGTCTTTGGTACCTCCTGATTTGAAAGACTGTGGTACAAGATATTCATGAAATAGTTTAAATTCTAATAAATAGTACCGTCTATAAATAGTGAAGTACTGGTACACCTATTAAAGCTTTTCTGGTACCAGATTCTTGTAGAATGAACAATAAAATCTGGCAACAGTAAAAGGACACGTGTGATAGAGTACACCCTTGAAAAAGATTAGAACGACACCTCTTTTGCTCTTTTTCTGTGCGTGCTGAGAAACAGGCCAGAAAAGTTCACAAACAGTAGAGTGTGTACAATGTACATGATTGTAAAATACTGAACTGTTAAAATATGACAGATGTGAATGAAAAGAATGGAAATGGGGTATCATGTAAAATTATTCACAGAAAATGTTTACTAAAAATAACAGTAACAATAAATTTGTTTTCAAAATTATGACAATGGTGCATTGTAGCTCGAGAAAACAGGTTTAAAAACAAGACAAAAATATTGATCAGGTAAATATGATGCTAATGGGAGCAAAAAAAAAAGCCAAAGGTGTTTGACACTTGATAGTAAAGGACAATCCTACCCTCAATAATCACAACAAATAACAATGTGAATCATCTCATCATACAAGTAATGTTTACCTTACGACATTTCATCAGGTGGTATTGCATGCGTTTAGCAGCAACCATATGAACTTTATCATAAGGGCATGGTATCAGTTGTTCAGGATCTGGTATCTTGTAGTAAGCCATCTGAAATAGACAAAGTACGGTATTTTCAAAACCCAAGACAAAATAGAACTTTTTTCCTGATCAGCGATTGTGATGATATTATAAACTTGTGGCACCTCTTGTTTAAAAGAAAATACCACCAAAAAAAGCATACGAGCTTCAGTTTCGTAATGTTTGGGGTAAAAAAATATCTGGGAAAGCTTTTGGAACCTTTCCAACCTTATCGTTTCATTTATTACATTCAGAGTTCACTAGGCTAGTGGCTACAACAACAAAACTGTAGCGAGTTCCTACTTCTGTCACAATAAATGAATTTTTACGAAAAATGTGGTGATAAAAGAGTGAAAATCTGAAAGTTCTGGATAACTGTGTTGTTGTGCATAGAAAACACAAACAGAGTAGTATTGTTTTGAGTTGAAGTCCATGTTTGAATGATGCAATGAAAATTAAGTGTGTAAAGCCTGCTGGAGGCGAGACGTTGTACAACTTTTAACAATTCAAACTCTCCTGCTTTCAGCGGTGTAATGATTAGAATGCTCATTTCAAGTGCGGTAGATCGTGGGTTCGACCCCTGATGATGATCAGAT
This sequence comes from Bathymodiolus brooksi, assembly GCA_963680875.1. NCBI lineage: Eukaryota > Metazoa > Mollusca > Bivalvia > Mytilida > Modiolidae > Bathymodiolus > Bathymodiolus brooksi. Next base: position 18,451,969 of record OY804583.1, on the reverse strand, counting down.
CAAACAAGACTATAAAATTAGTATTTGTTGCTTCTCTACTAAGCATGCAGCATTAACAGGGGTTAAAAAATCCGCTGGTCCGAGACCAGTGATTTGTGGGTTCGGGCCAAACATTTTCTAATCCTGTAAAGACTGACGGACCAGTTGAAACTGTCCAATTACAGTCTTGAATTAAATGGGTGGTTAAAAGTCCGAGTGACAGATGTTACTGCATAATTTTAATCCAACATTGATTGCCTCTTTTAATATTGTTAAACATTAAATTACGTAATCTGAAATATTTCAAGATCGCTAGTGCTTTACGAAGTGTGTTTTGTTCTGTATGAACCTCCGGTAATTAACGGAGCACACACCCAGGATAGTCACATTCCCCTTCCGCAAAAAAGACCCCATATAGAAAAATATTACCCTTTTCTAAGGTATAAAATTAAACCAACAAATGATTCTGAATGCACTAAATTTCACTTTGACTCACATTTATTTGCTTGCCCCTTCAAAACAGATGTAGTGTCTGGTAAACAGTTGATGGGAAATAAAATAATCATGTAATAATGTAAAACCTGGGTTGTTGCATGTTATAGTAGTAGCTCCTACACTGACTTCTTTCCATTTTTGGTACTATTCAATAATTATGTTAGTTGTAACCCCCTCCCCCCCCCCCAAAAAAAATGCTTCTTAAATATTAAATAACACTGAATTTTGCTTTTAACTTTTAAAACTACAAGCAATGTTTTGCTTGTGGTTAAAAAAGTTAATTTCTATGCCTGGTGTACATGTAAATAATCCTTACTTCAGTCATTCCGAAGGTTCGTCGGACAGTGGCAAAAGTCCGACAAAAATTGTCTTGGACCGATAAAATAATCTTAATCGTTGGACCAATTGACCGGTTAAGATATGCCAGGAAATATTTTATTTTTGGTAAGTTTTCAAACAATTGTCAAATCAAAATATTTGATCATTGCTATCATCGTAAGTTCAGCTTGAGTTCGCGGAAAATCCCATTTCTATTTTTAAAATATTGATATATGCAGGGGTTTCAAAGTTTTTTATAATAGGAGGTACTTCTTAAATTTTAGGAGGTACCTAAAAAATTAGGCTGAGGGTTGTAAGGGGTCCAGGGGGCGGAAGCTCCTGAAATCTAGCATTTTGTGGACCAAAAAATGTACTTCAGAGACTGCAAAACATAAAGTTTTAAGTGTTTATGAAAGAAAAATCCCATTAACTTTAGAGTTCAGATTTCACCAAGAGTGAAGACCATGCATAATGCCTGGATTCTCCCCCCCCCCCCCCCCCCCCAATTTCTTTATTGAATATTTCAGTTTACAGACTTCAGCCAAGATTATTCATAGATAGTCTGCCACATCTTAAAAAAACCCAAAAGGACCATAAAGAGCTACGGTTCCGCAGCTAGACTTGACCAAGCCATTGTTATCAAAGCTTAAACTTCCATTCTTTTGTTGGCTTTGTCCTTTTCTTTTTCACAATACCTTGACGTGTTTTTTTTTACTTTATTACCAGTAATTAAACTCATCAAAGACCATTGGCAGGATCAAGACATATAAGTGTCATAATTAATGAAACCAAGGACGTATATAGAATACGTCCTTGATGAAACATATAAATTTAATTTGCAATCATCAATCTTTAATAAAATTTATAATTTTTTAATAGATCAATACAAATATAATTAAACAAAAACAATATATATTGTTACTTTCACGACTTATGTGCAAAAAAAATGTTCGAACGATTCGCGGGAAGACATTTATTAACATTTGAATCACAAAAGTTAAATTATTTTGGTAAAAAAGGGGGGCCGGCGTTTTGACATTACAATGGGGAAGGTATAAAACGCGGAAGTGGGAAAACACGGAAGTAAGCCCAAAATGGGTACTTGAAAGATCATATCTTGAAAAGTACTCAACCTAGGATAAAAATCTAAACGGATTCTAAAAGCTATTGTTAAGATCTATCTTTTCAAGAAATAAATAATACAATATTTTATTATTTAGGTACTTAAAAGTTGACCGGAAGTGTCAAAAATGAGAAACCGTTTAGATATTCTTAAAGACAATTTTATACTCTATCAGACGATATAAAATTCTGTTTGCTATAATATTAGATAAAAGCACAATCTTGACCGGAAGCCTACCTTTTCAGAGTTAGTAGTCGTCTAATTTTCAACTTTGATTTCAAATTTCTCAAAATTCAATGAACCCGGTCAAAAACCGTTTAAATATTCTTAAAGACAATGTTATACTCTATCAGATAATATAAATTTGATTTTATGGAAATATTGGTGGAAAGCACAATCTTGACCGGAAGCCTACTTTTTCAGAGTTAGTCAACGGCGAATTTTCAACTTTGATCTCAAATTTCTCAAAATTCAAGGAACCCGGTCAAAAACTGTTTACATATTCTCAAAGACAATTTTATACTCTATCTGATGATATACAAATATTTTTGTTAAGGTATTAGATAAAAGCACAATGTTGACCGGAAGCCTACCTTTTCATAGTTTTTCTCCAAATCTGCTTCAAGTAAAAGGTAGGTCAAGTTTGTGTTTTTCAGCAATATTTTAATGAAATCAAACATATATGATCTTATAGGGTATAAGATTGTCTTTAAGAATATCTAACCGGATTTTGACCGGATTCTTTGAATTTTGAGAAATTTGATATCAAAGTTGAAAATTTGCCGATGGCTAACTCTGAAAAGGTAGGCATCCGATCAAGATTGTGCAAAAATATTGATATTTCCTTACCTTTTACAGCATATATCCGACAAAATAATCCAAAATCTACTTTAAGCTGACTGCCATTTTACTGAACTCTAGAACTACACCAAGTGATCAAAAATCGTGACGTATTTTGGTATAGTCTGTTTCGTAGTTCGAGATGTCGATGTCAAATATTATATTATAATTTAAAAATCCCATATACACGGCTTGAAATTTTTTAATTTTGTTATAAATATTTTATTAAAACCAATAAACAGCCCATAAAAGATATGCTTGCATATACACAATAAATAATTGACATCAACCTTTCATTTAGAAACATGCTGTAGCAAAATTCGTGACGATTTTGATCACGTGGTGTAGTTCATGAGTTCAGTAAAATGGCGGTCAGTTTAAAGTGGATTTTGGATTATTTTGTCGGATATACGCTGTAAAAGGTAAGGAAATATCAATATTTTTGCAGATTTGAACTAGAAAATATGTCTATTTATGAAATCTTACCTGTACTTGATCTGACACAATCCGTCCATGCCAAAATATCCATCGGAATGCACCGGGGGGGTCAAATTTAAAATTTCCAGAATACCCTTGATAGGGCTTGAAACGAGATTAGGATGAAGAACAGACAGAAAATTTCTTCGGAATCCTAATCTTAACGAGATTAAACGAAGAAGTATGAAGAAAATAGAAAGGCACGTAAATTTAATGTGAAGTGGTTGACCAATCGTGAATGGCTGGATTACGATGAGAGCAACGACATCATGACATGCAAAATATGGCAAAGATGATGATGATGACGACTTTTGTGAAGATTGGCATGATGAAGTTGAAAACTGCTGTCTATTACTATTAGACTATGATGAATATACAACTTACAAGAGAATAAAATATTGCACTTAAATTGTGTTAATTTTTGTTGGTCCAGTAAAAAGTTATTTGGTCCGGTAAAAGTTCTACCTTTACTGGACCAAATGTCCAGTGAAGTTCAGGGTACCTGGCTCTGGAATGACTGTTACTTTCCCGCGGTTTTCTATTAATGTTATCGTTGACGTTGTGGTATGCTGAAGTTTATGATATCAAAAAATATGTTCGGAGTTCGGTAATTTTGTTATTATCCTTATTTATGATAAAATAATACAATAGATATTTGATATGGATATTGATACCTTTGTTGATGCTGTACAACCAACAAAGTATGGGTATTTCCCTTCTTTTTCCTATTCAGTTTTTTATAGTCACCATAATTCCGGTTAAGTGAAAATGAAGAAACGGATCGTTCTCACATTAAACGAAAAAGGATTCGGTGAGAATCGCGAATGTTCCGAGCTTCACCACAACATTTTTAGCCGTGGCTAACGCAGTTAGCACATGATCGCCTTAATATGACGTGTGGTTCACGTGCCACTCATTTATTACTGCGCATTGAAGCATAGTTCTCATGAGTGTGTATTGAATTCGCAATACCTAACGAATAAATATGACAACCAGGGGCGGATCCAGGATTTGTGGTTACGGTCCCCAGCTGGTAGAACCCTGGTAGGGGGCCCAGGGGGCAAACCCCCTGAAGCTCTGGGGATTTTAGGAATTACATACATTTATTTGAACGACAATTTTGAACCAACCACACCATTTTTATCAGACCAAAAAAACTTGATTTTGAGTCTTAATTTTGTCGGATAATTGTTAACAGTATATTTTTGTCAGATTATAAGAACCTAAAGTAAAACTTTTTTTGAACAACCGTGATGCGAATTGTTCAACTCATGACTGATCAATCACGATATTTTAACCCTTCAAAGAACTATTGGTTTAGTTTTAACGCATTCCTCATTTCACTAATTGGTCTGTACTTTCGGTGCTTGTCCTTTCGGGTGGTTCTAGTTAATACTGCCCGTCCGGATGGAGCTTTTCTTTTCGTCGTTTGATTCATTCATTGAAAACATATGATTCGACCGTTCTTGTTTATAGACAAACAAAAGCGGAAATTGTCGGCGAATCCATACTATGAATCAACGAAAACACCCAACGTGTATTTACAATGTGTAGGAATATTTTACTACAGGTCACGAGTTAACCATTCATGAAACAGTTGTTTGTTGAACTGCTTAATTAACGTTGTATAACATATGCTTTGCGAATTTTAGGGGGGCACGCCCGCACGCCCCCCTCTAAATCCGCCCATGACAACTGACCACAATAAATGAATATACAAATGATTTTCTATGATTCTAAATCTATTGAGACTGGAACTTTCAGCTCAGAATCGAAGCGTAGATATCTATTGTTTTGATCGCGTCGTCACTTTACTTCAATCTAAGATGTCGAAGCGAAGGGCTAACTTATAAACAATAAATATTTATCCCATTTAGGGACCGTGCACACAGGCACTTGTTCCATTAAAAAAATATATGCCCCCTCCTCTTCCTTAATACTTCAAGGTAAACATCTGGTATCAGGACATCTCGGGACCTGGACATCTCGGTACTGAACATATGCAACATCTCGGTACTCGGTAATGGACATCTCGGTACTCGGTACTGGAAATTTCGGTACTGAATAATAAAAATAATTTAATTGAATTTAAAAACTTTTTTAATTTTTTTTTACATGTAGACGTTGTTTATGCATATTTTTATGTGTTTTTTTTTTAATCCTCTTTAATTAAATGGACATCAAAGAGGCAATTCATTAATATTTGTAAATAACTTTTGTTTTGATAACTAAGTTCCTTTATCAATAAATCACAGATAAACTTAACGGGATGATTATTTTCATTTCTGTTTTGATTACATAACTGTTTTAATTAGATAGCTTTAATTACCAAATTTAATTTCTTTCATCATAGATCAATGCTTTCATCTTTTGTTTGACTTCATAAGACGATACAAGCTGAATTTTATTTGAGAAATATTTGCCAATGGAGGGTTACCCTAATTTGAGATTCAAACTGCAAAATGAACGAGTATCCGTGTATAGATTGTGGCAGCAATGTCCGTCCCAGACAGGAGGCTTTACAATGTGACCAGTGTTCACAGTGGCAGCACAGATTATGCAACACTGGTAAGACTTTTTTTATCTAATTGTATCGCTTTTGTATATTATTTAACCCCCAAATTATAAACAGAAAATCAAGAAATGTCGTATATTGAAAGCACTGTCAATTTCCTCAGTTACTCACACGAACACACATAGCATAATTGGTAACGCCACTACAAAGTAAGAAGAATTTTTGTGGGGAAAAGCAATAAATCAGTTCGTTTTAATGAAATGAAAGTACCGGGGCTTTCTTAACAAACACGCTGAATTTCATAATTTGCATAATTACTTTTGTAAATAATAAATGGAGGTCAAAATAATGAAAATATAAATAAAAATCAATATACAAAAACAACGATCTCCGGGATCAATCTACACTGGAATTATTAAAAACACATATAGCGTTTTCAATTGGACAACTGAGCAGGAGAATCCATTTTGCGAACTAAAGCATCGTTTAATAGATTTTCCAGTTTTAGCGTTTCCACGGTTTGACATCCTATTTGATCTCGCAGTAGACACTAGCGCAAAAGGGATAGGTTATGCTCTTTATCAGAAACATCCGGGAAACGACGGAACATCCGAAAACACTCGAGTTGTGCGTTTTGGTTCGAAAGCTCTGAACCATTGGCAAAAATCGTATGGACCAACCAAGCTAGAGCTACTTGGCGTTGTGACCAGCATAACCGATTGTTCGAGTTATTTGAGATCTCACCATTTCGTTGTAGAATGTGACCATGCGGCGCTCCGTCCATTAATACAAAAACAACTGAAAGGAGCCATTTATGACCGATGGTTGGCCATTCTCCAACAATATAATTTCCAAATCCGCTATAAACCGGCTGCATTTTCAAGATGCATGAAATCTGACGCAACCGACTGCATTTCAAGTCCGGATGAATCCGATCCGTATTTTCCGTATGTGGCGGAACAAACTGGAATCATCGATAATTAAAGGTAATAACAAAATTACCGAACTCCGAACAATCTTACAAAGGGAAAGTCAAAACTCATAATTATATAAACAGACAAAATCAGTCAACAACCGGAAAACTGTGAAAACCGTAATGACCCTGACTTGGTACAGGCATTTCTAAAGAAATGGTGGGTTGAATCAGATTTTAAGGCGCCAAACCTCCCGCTCTCATTACGGTTCAAAGGTTCCGGCTGTCACTGTAACAGTATTTAAATACAGGAACAAAATAGGTAAAATAGTTGTCAAAGCAGTACCATATTCGGTGACGTAAATGTAAAAAAAAAAGATATTATTGCAGTTAATTCATCTGGGGGACAAATTAAACATGAAATGCAACTAAATCATACGAGTGCAATTCCCAATGAAAGTGATACTGATACAGGGTATACGGTGGATACAGAAGATGATTCCGTTTTGAAAGTAGGAAATGATAGCATTTCCACATATCATTTAGTGAATACCGAAATGTGCCATTTGAATAGTGTTTTCATTCAGGAGGAGAAAATAGTCAGTCTGCAGATTTCAGATTTAAATGTAGCGTTATCGCATGATGGAAAAGATTGCTTTTCCTCATATGTAATTAGTATTCTAGCCTATTTTGAGAATTCACAGGACGGAAGGTGCATTACTAGTGCAACGCCTGTACTTGATTCAGTTTCGCATGATGCGCAGCTTTCGTTTGGAAATGATAGCATTTGTTTCAAATGTTCATCTTCGGTATTATGATCAGTTTTACAAAATAAAGTGTTTACAGAACACGCGGACCATATAATTGGAATTGACAACAGTTCATATACACAAGAGTGGCTGAAAATCACCAACGTATCGGAGCTAAGTGATATACAAGTCAACGCTGTACACAAAATGTTGTTAGGTGAAAGCTCAAATGAGACCGACGATAAAACTGATCATAATACCGAAGATGAACATTTGAAACAAGGTATTGGCTTATTAAAACAATGTGATTTCAGTCCAGATAGTATAAAAGATTTACAATACAATGATCTTATTCTGAAACCACTTATTGACTATCTAGAGAAAGGAACTTTGCCAAAGTTACAACGTGAAGCCCGAAGATTAATTTTGCGCTCCGCGGATTATATGGTGATCAATAGTTTACTATATGATCATAGGAGAAATGCAAAATGTAGGTAAACATTTGACCATAAACCCAAATATCAATTGGTGTTGCCTAAAATACTTATAAAACCTGTATTAGAATTTTTTCATGACTCTCCTATGGGAGGACACGGAGGTATCCAGAATACAGTAGATTTACTGAGTGAAAATTTCTATTTTGACAAACTACCAACTATTGTGAGTGAATATGTTCAGTCATGCCACGATTGCCAAACGAGAAAAATGACTCAGGCTCACACACAATCTGGCATTATTTCGTATAGCACTCCATCAGAGCCATTTCAAGTGTGGCAAATCGACCTTTATGGCCCATTGCCTATGTCACAAAGAGCACAACTATACATATTCTCCGCATTAGACATGTTTAGTAAGTTTGTATACAATGTACCGTTACCGAATTGTGATGTCATGACAGTATCACAAGCTATGTTTGACTTGTTTTGTCAGTTTGGAGTGTGTAGTACTATTATTTCTGACAAAGGTAGCGAGTTTATTTCAAACTGCACCAATGAAGTGTGTAAACTACTTGAAAGCAGGCAAAATTTTACACCAAGCATGATCCATCATTGCCTTGGGGCATGCGAGAGGACACATCGAACACTGGCTGAAAGGCTAACGCCTTACATTCAAAAAGGCAAACGATGGGATAATGTCTTGCCAGCTATCACTTTTGCCATAAACGCATCTGTTAACTCCTAAACAAAATATTCTCCATTCGAAGTAGTTTTCGGCTCTAGACCAAAATTTCCACTTCACCAACATCATACAGATTTTTCTACAATACCGGCCGATTACCATGATTACGTTGTAACACAATCTAAAAACCTTGGTTCTATTAGAGAGGAAATTAAAGCAAACGCTTTAAAATCTGGCGAATTAATGGTCGAAAGATACGACAAGAATGCAAATCCTTTAAAGTTGTCTGTCGGAGATTATGTGTACATGCTTACAGAACAAACGGGACAAGGCCGAAAGTTTCAGCCGAAGTACACTGGACCGTTAGTCGTTCATAAAATTGTGTCTGATCATATTGTCAACCTACGCAATCCGTCGACAGGCAAACTTTTTAGAAATGATGTACATTTTGATTGTTTGAAAATTGCATATGTGCGTGTTCCCGAGCCAGCAGATTACTTTTTACCGATCGTCCGTACAAACGAAAATGCCATAGAATCAGAAACTGCCAACCCTGACAATGCTTTGGAATCTGAAGCATCGAAACCAAATCAGGCAGATCAACATACTAGTAGTTCACCTGGACAACCAGTTCGTCCAAATTTACGACGTACCACCAGAATTCGTAAACGTCCTGTTCGGTTTCGTGGATCATCATTTAACTCAGATGGTTCATCTTCCGATGGTCAAACTTTAATCGAGTCTGATTCATATTACAAAATCAAGCGAGTTTTAGCTCAACGGACCAGAAACGGTAAAACTGAATACCAAGTTCAATTTAAGGGTGAACCAGCACAGAACTCTATCTGGATTCCGTTTGATCAGTTAAATGCTTATACACAAAGGGCAGTTCGAAATAAACCCCCACCACGCGTGGAATAACTAACTTGATTTACACAATATTTGTACCGTTACTATGTTTACTGTGGATCAAAGATTATTTACATGTATTCACACAGACAATGCATTAAATTGCGGAAATGATTGCATTTCCGATTTCTCAATCATATTATGATTTATACAGCAAACCTAAGTTTTAACGGCGGAAATGATTGCATTTCCGAATTTGAAAGGATATCTAAATTTCACGGAAATGATTCAAAGGGACACTGATCTACGTTTTACGGAAATGATTGCATTTCCGATTCCAAATTAAGATCAGCAAGCAAAAGTTTCACGGAAATGATTGGATTTCTTATTCTGAAGTACAACAATCATAACACAGTCACACTTTGCGGAAATGATTGCATTTCCGATTTTCAATGATTATTATGTACATACATGATACGTTTTCAATTTTTCATAACTTTTTGTTGTCATTTTCAAATTCGTTTATCTTGACATTACTATGCATATTTTCGAATGATAGAATTCATGTGAACAAGTTGAAAGATTTTGAATTGTACACAATTCAGTTAGACGTTAACCAAATTTATTTGATCGGATAGGAGACTGAATATTATTCACAGTTTCACTCATGTATTTCAAAGAAAAAGCCTAAACATTAATGACAAATTATTTGTGTAGTAGCACAATGCTATTTTTAAATGATATTAGCTGTTTGCACCATGATCAGGGAAAGTAATTTTGAAAATTTTTGCACTCATTTTTGATGTTTGTATACCAGAAACAATCCCTTTATACTTCATGGCTAATCATTTAAGCATTTCTGATGAATATTTGTCTTCATGTGACGATTGCTAATATCATAGCCTTTATTCAAGAGTTTGGGACTCTGCTGGTTACATCTATAGAATACAAATCCCTTTATAAGGCTTACTTCATATTTGGAAACTACTTTGCTAATACATGTAGGTTTGTGCGTTGAAAAGCACTGATTTTGTTTATATACATGTATGTCATGTTTTCCGTCCGTCCATCTAGACCATCAAAACAAACGGGGTTTGTTTTTTTCGGCCGGGGCATGTTATATAGTGATATGGCATGGTCTAGAAGTTCGGACATGTATATTGGAGTTATCTATCTTCACATGGTACTTGTATTTTATTTCATAAGTCCGGAAACGGTTCCGTTTCGATGTCATTTTGTATTGTATATGATATATCTGTCTCTTTGCATGTAAAGTTTATTGTGAGCAGACGTATAAAATTGCGCTCCAGAAATATTTGTTTTATTTATTTGTTAAGGTGGAAGTGCCACTTTAGACGTGCATTATTTACCTGTGGGGATGGACCAGTACATGGATATTTTTTCCTACCAAAAATATTTATGTCCATCCATCTTATTTTTAAAAAAAAAGTTTATGCCCTGCCTTAGTCTGTCTGAAAAAAAGTTGTGACCCTGCCAATGAATCTGATTGTTTATAAATATAATATAGTCAATAAATTATGTATAAAATTTTATGTATGAAATAAAATTGTCTACAGAAAAAACAGGAGTTTAAGTTTGAGTACAATGAGATGTATTAAAGGATTAGACCATTTTCATTATTTGGTATCTCAACAAATTTTAGGGTAATTAGTAATGTTACGTTAGTCGGTGATTGCTATATATAGTTTTCTCTTCAAATTCCTTTTCCCACCATAAATCATTGTAACTTCAATTATGCTCCTTATTCAAAATTAGAATGATGGTCAATGTAGACAACTTGACCCTTTCTTGATCTTTTATATAAAGCATATATTTCATGTATTTATTTTTTTCTGGGTGAAATGTTTACAGCTTGAAAGTTATTCAATATATAAATCTTGCTGGTCACCATAATTCATATTACATGTATTACATATATCAATCAATCAGCAGAAGCAGTTTATTGTCTACCCAGTAAAACACAAAACTCAGTAGACAATTTGTTGTTGGGGTTTTTTCTTTGCTGTTTTAATGTTCAATTTTTTCTTTGCTGTTTTAATGTTCAGTTTGTTATAATATTAATTCTTGAATACTAAACATTTGTCTTTATTATTCCTTATTTCCTTACATTGTAGTTATAAGTTACCGCTTTAATGGAGAACTACTGCTGAAAAAAAAATACATGTATGCACTGGTGGCAATTTATAAAACTATCCTACATTACCACAGGTGCTTTAGGTACTGGTCTTCCCTATACCTTGTTAATAAATATATGGACTGTTGAGTTGAAATAAATATAAAGCTGGACATTTTTCTAGATAGTATCTGTTGTCTTCAACATACTTGGAAAGAAGGATATGGTAATGACTGCTTGTGTTTTGTATATTTTTTTTTAATTATCCCCCCCCCCCCCCCCCCAAGTCTTGGCCCAGCTACAACTTATTCTTGACCCTATCAAAATTATTTGTAAAACAAGTCTATGTCCCGTCCTAGTTTGTACCGGTCCATCCCCTCAGATAAATATTGCACGGTCCCTTAAGGATGTAAATATAAATATTCAAGAATAATTAACTATGGAAGTTTGTAGTCCGAGTTTCCTCTAGTGCCGTCCGACGGTTTTTTTTTCGACTTGCTGGAGCCGTGGGACGTCAGAGAGCTTTACATATGGAAAACAGCGGATTTGCCGCTGGAACTCTGCATCGACACATTTCCACGTTTCGTGGCTATCTGATTTTATTTTCTATCCGAAACCCTTATATATATCGCTTCACCAATCATTTTTCTATTCATCTTATTACTGTGATTCACATCTTATTACTGTGATTCACATCTTATTATTACTGTTATTCACATCTTATTAACTGTGATTCACATCTTATTACTGTGATTCACATCTTATTACTGTGATTCACATCTTATTACTGTGATTCACATCTTATTACTGTGATTCACATCCTGTTTTTGGCAGAAGCAGAAGTTGTCGCATTTTTTGCAATAATAAAAACATTGCAAAAATTTCTGAATTTACAGTAACTCATGAAATGGGCGGAGGGGGCTTGGAAAATTTTTCAATTAAATGAGTATAGACCTTTTTCAGTTACCGGGAAACTGCACGTTGTCCCCCCAAATTACAGCTCCACAGTTAACTGAAAAAGGTCTATTTCAATCCTGATTTTTGTAAAAATCCTGGCCCTGAAGAAAATTATTTACTTAGCATCTTTATTAATGCATAATTATACCCACCCGGATACGAGACTGTTAATTTTTACGGATGTCAAGAAATGTAACTGGAGTTTATGATTATGTGAATTTGTGATTTTTATAGATAGTTTTACTAAAGGATAATTAAATAAATAGAATATATCAGTATTACATTATTAGCTTTCAGTTTCATTCTCTTCCATTACCATATGATATCATCTTATTGGCATTGTACATTTGTAGTTTGATCGACAAAAAAATATAATTCCAAGCCGGCGTCCTCCTCCAGAAAATCAAAAGGTGGGTCCCCTTATAATGATGATACTTACCTGTCACTCAGAAAGCTTAACAAATTGACAAATTGGCTCAAGTCCAGTATACGGTAAAAAGAAGTTCTAGGACTTTTCCCTTTAAATATTCATTTGATATTAATACGCCCTATGTAATGTATTATGTTATGTATATTAAACTGGTAGATAGGTTGTAAGGTAGACAGGATGACAAGGTTAACAGGTTGACAAGGTAGACAGGTCGACAAGGTAGACAGGTAGACAAGTTGACAAGGTCGACACGGTTGACAGGTCGACAGGCTGACAAAAATGAGTATACAGGAAGTCATAATTGATAATTTGTCAGGGTGACCATTTGTATTTGTAACAAAAAAGGGGGAAAAAAACCTAACCCCTAACTCTAACCCTAACCCTAAACATAGTGTATAAATGGAATAATTAAATTGATGCACTCAGCTAATGATGTAAAATATAACCCTAACCCTAAACATAGTAATATGATAGTGTATAAATGGAATAATTGAATTGATGCACTCAACTAATGAACTCCATATATTGATATTGTCAAAAATATGGTAGAAAAGTAAGTTGAAAAGTGAAAAGATTTGGAAAATACAGAAGAAAGTTGTGAAAAGATATGAAAAATATGGAAGAAAAGTAGGTTGAATAGTGAAATGATATGGAAAATATGGAAGAAAAGTAAGTTAGCTAAGTTGAATAGTGAAAAGATATGGAAAATACAGAAGAAACCCAAGTTGAATTGTAAAATGATATGGAAAATATGGAAGAAACGCAAGTCGAATAGTGAAAAGATTTGGAAAATACAGAAGAAAATTGTGAAAAGATATGAAAAATATGGAAAATACGGAAGAAAAGGGTTTTTTTTACAAAACAATTAATACTGCATGTAATTTATTTAAGTTTACATTATACCCTACAGTAAGGGGGAATAACTCTGTATCTGAAGCGATAACTCTGTAATAGGGAAAATAACTCTTTATGTGGGGAATAAGTTACAACTCTGTATGTGCAAGGATAATATTAAAGTAGGGGGAATAACTCTTTATGTGGAGGTTTAACAGTGCAGTAGGGGACATAACTATTTATGTGGGGATAACACTGCCGTAGGGGACATAACCCTGTGTGTGGAGGTTTAACACTGCAGTAGGGGACATAACTCTTTATGTGGAGGAATAAGTTACAACTCTGTATGTGCAAGGATAATACTACAGTAGGGGGAATAACTCTTTGTGGAGGTTTAACACTGCAGTATGGGACATAACTATTCATGTGGGGGTAACACTGCAGTAGGGGACATACCTCTTTATGTGGAGGAATAACACTGTGGTAGGGGCATAGCTCTGTGTTAGGCTTTTATGTAAAATACATTTGATTGTAGAAATTTGAAACTCATCAAGATAGGAAAATAACTAGCAAAAATTGAATAAAATCTATAATTCTGATAAAAATGTAGATAGATAGGTAGGTAGGTATATGTCTTTGTTAATAAAGGGTTAGGCTTATGGTGTTTAATGCCACATTCAACAATATTGCAGTTATATCATGGCAGTTTGTACATAAATGAGATATCATAACTGTTAATGCTTGTTTCTGATAATTGGAAAACATTGGAAAATATGGAAGGAAGATAAGTTGAATAGTGAAATGATTTGGAAAATATGGAAGAAAATAGCGAAAAGATAGGGAAAATATGGAAGAAAATAGTGAAATGATTTGGAAAATATGGAAGAAAGGCAAGTCGAATAGTGAAAAGATTTGGAAAATACAGAAGAAAATTGTGAAAAGATACGGAAAATATGGAAGAAAAGTAAGTCGAATAGTGATAAGATATGGACAACATGGAAGAAAGGCAAGTTGAAATGTGAAATGATATGGACAATATGGAAGAAAGATAAGTTGAATAGTGAAATGATTTTGAAAATACGGAAGAAAATTGTGAAATGATAGGGAAAATATGGAAGAAAAGTAAGTTGAATAGTGAAAAGATATGGAAAATGCTGAAGAAAAGTAGGTTGAATTGTGAAATGATATGGAAAATATGGAAGAAAAGTAAGTTGAATAGTGAAAAGATTTGGAAAATACAGAAGAAAAGTCAGTTGAATAGTGAAAAGATAGGGAAAATATGGAAGAAAGGTAAGTTCAATAGTGAAAAGATATGAAAAATATGGAAGAAACCCAAGTTGAAGAGTGATAAGATTTGGAAAATACAGAAGAAAATTGTGAAATGATATGAAAAATATGGAAGAAACCCAAGTTGAATAGTGAAAAGATTTGGAAAATACAGAAGAAAATTGTGAAAAGATATGAAAAATATGGAAGAAAAGTAGGTTGAATAGTAAAATGATATGGAAAATAAGGAAGAAAAGTAAGTTGAATAGTGAAATTATTTGGGAAAATACAGAAGAAAATTGTGAAAAGATATAAAAAAATATGGAAGTGTAGGTTGAATAGTGAAATGATATGGAAAATATGGAAGAAAAGTAAGCCGAATAGTGATAAGATATGGACAACATGGAAGAAAGGCACGTTGAAATGTGAAATGATATGGACAATGTGGAAGAAAGATAAGTTGAATAGTGAAATGATTTTGAAAATACAGAAGAAAATTGTGAAATGATAGGTAAAATATGGAAGAAAAGTAAGTTGAATAGTTAAAAGATTTGGAAAATACAGAAGAAAAGTCAGTTGAATAGTGAAAAGATAGGGAAAATATGGAAGAAAGGTAAGTTGAATAGTGAAAAGATATGAAAAATATGGAAGAAACCCAAGTTGAAGAGTGAAAAGATTTAGAAAATACAGAAGAAAATTGTGAAAAGATATAAAAAATATGGAAGTGTAGGTTGAATAGTGAAATGATATGGAAAATATGGAAGAAAAGTAAGCCGAATAGTGTTAAGATATGGACAACATGGAAGAAAGGCACGTTGAAATGTGAAATGATATGGACAATGTGGAAGAAAGATAAGTTGAATAGTGAAATGATTTTGAAAATACAGAAGAAAATTGTGAAAAGATATGAAAAATATGGAAGAAAAGTAGGTTGAATAGTGAAATGATATGGAAAATAAGGAAAAAAAGTAAGTTGAATAGTGAAATTATTTAGAAAATACAGAAGAAAATTGTGAAAAGATATGAAAGATATGGAAGAAAAGTAGGTTGAATTGTGAAATGATATGGAAAATATGGAAGAAATGTTAGTTGAAAAGTGAAAAGATATGGAAAATATGGAAAAAAGGCAAGTTGAATAGTGAAATGATATGGAAAATATGGAAGATTTCTGTGTTAGTCATAATTACACCCAAAGAGACCCCCTCCTCCTCCTCCAAGTTTATCGTGATCATTTAACTTTTTAATGGCTATTTGTTCGTTTATCTCTCCGTTTGTTTTATGTTTTCCTTGTTTTTTTCTGTTTCTAATTTCTACTTCACGTCACAATACCACCAATTTCCTCTCTCTCAACCAGCAATAGCAGCAGCATTTTCCTCTCACATACACAGCAGCAGCAGCTGCAGTAGCCATATATCCGCCGCTGTTGAAATTCCACCCAAAACACGCTACAAACAAAAACAAAACGAAACACATCATGAAAATACTACACATTAATATTATCTATGACAAAACTACAAGTCAACAAAATAGTGATTAAGATGTTGAATAAACACGAAAATTACAGGAAGGAATCAAGAAACGTCGTTATAGATAGAAAGTTCACGAAAAAATATGGCAGAAACGAACAATTAATGAATAAAATGCTAAAGGGTCTCTGAAAATATAACAAAAATAGGCTCTTTGGACATGTAAGGGTTAAATAAGTAATTCATTAATATATACAGGTCACAATGCAAGTATTTCAACCGAAAACACCGTAGATGAAAACCATTAATGAAATATTATATAAAAATAAAAGGGGTAGATAACCAGGGCTAGACAATGATAGACGCGGACGTCATAGAGAGCACCCCAAGGGGCACTTCCGGTGAAAAGGCCCCATTAGGGCGGATATTGCGCAATTTCCGGTTGCGCATGCGCACACCCATTCCACCCCTTCGGGTGACCTTCGGTCACTACGGGGTGACGTTTCATAACGTCACTTCCGGTCAAAATGCTCCACTGCGGTCACTTCCGGTAGCCATGGTACTTGTACTACTGTATTACATTTTGTACTATTACTATAGTAAGAAAAAAACGCGGGGAAAATCCGGGCATGCGCAGAACATAATTCCGGCTAGGATGTCACTTCCGGTCAGGGCCTCTTCCGGTCACGTGACTTCCGGTAGCACCACCTCCGCAAATGCTACTTGACTGTGCCATATGCTACTGATGTTTTAATGAGATGATGATGGGGTCCGCTTTGTACTAGACCAACACGCTTTATAGTTAGATTTTTTAGTGCTAGCTCACTGAAACAACAGTTGACATGATGCACTTCGCTTTGTATACGATGACTACACCAGTTCATATATCAACCTTCTTGAAAAAGCTCTAATGCCCTCCTTACAGCTCAAACGTATTAGGACAATGGCCTTGGAGACATATAAAATTGTTAACAAATTAGCTCCTGTATGCCTTCATGATTTAGTTAATGTGAAGAATTCTAAATATGCTTTCAGGTATTCGAACATATTAGATGTACCTCAAGTTAGAACTACAAGGTATGGCAAAAAATCATTCATGTTTGCAGCTGCAACTCTGTGGAACGACCTTCCGAACCATTTCAGAACTGAAAACAGTTTCAACCACTTTAAAAGTTTGATTCAGTCCTGGAATGGCTCAGTATGTCGTTGTTCTGCATGCAGATAACATATTCAGCTTTCTGTTTTATTTCTAGTGCTTTTTCCAAGTTTTAATGCTGCTTAGTTATTTTATGTTTGCTTTATATTTCTTCAGCATGTTTTAGTATGTCTTTTATTTTTGTGCTTTTTATGTTGCATTTGCTAACTGTATGTGCTTTATATGTGTGTTTATGTGTTTATGTTAATATCTTGTGCTACTATATATATTCGGTAGAAAGCTCCTGAGAGCTTGTGTTTATTGTTATACAAAAACCGAATTCAAATAAAGTTTTCTTATCTTATCTTACCTCACTCGGACACATTATTCTGATTCCGAGCCAATCAGTCTTTTTGCTCTTTCCTCTTAATGCTGCGTACTTAGCGGAGAAGCAACAACTACCAATTTTATAGCCTTTGGTTTAACCCACGATATACCCCACTCGATGGGTTAGCGATGTAGTTGCATTGTAACTTTTATTTAAGTCAACAAGTGTGGACACAGAATGTGCTGTCCAAAAGGCAAGTGTGGATGTCAATATTTCATATTATTAACTTTAATCACAGGGGTCCTGGATTTTTTTAATAAAAAACTAATCCTGGATTACTATTTTTGCCTAATGTCCGGTCCTGTGTTTTTATTTCAAATTTTCATCATAGCCCCCCTCCCCCTCCCAAGGGATATACAATTGTATCATTAATAATAAATTAATAAATAATAAATTCAGATTTTCTATTTAAAATAAATCTCATTTACAAAACCGCTGATATTTGTTCAATTTTTAACGCTGATTTAAGCTTTAGTCGCAACAAATTTTTATTTTTCTCTTTAAACTGTCGAAACATAACATTTATTTAACTGTAAAATTCACAAATAAAATTCCCCCCCCCCTTTTTCCCTTTTTTCTTGTTTAAATCAATGATCAACAATATTCCAGAATCAAACAAATGAATAAATATAACATAGATTTCTTTTACATGCATCTTTTTACCATGCGGAGTCAGTGTGTTTGAAATCGGTCATCCAATCAGGACGCTCATTATTCTTGTCCAAGATAAAAATACATCGCTAAAATTACATTCTTGTCCAAGATAAAAATACATCGCTAAAATTACATTCTTGTCCAAGATAAAAATACATCGCTAAAATTACATTCTTGTCCAAGATAAAAATACATCGCTAAAATTACCTGTGGGTATTTCCCCACTTCAACTCGTAAATTTACATAGAAATCGAAGATATTTCGTCATAAAACTTCACACATGGTTTTGTCTATCATATTTCTTGAAGGCAAACATAAAATTTTATTGCATTCAGGGGCGGATTTAGAGGGGTTGTGCGGGGCGTGCGCCCCCCTACAATTCCCAACGCATATGTTATACAACGTTAATTAAGCAGTTCAACAAACAACTTTTTCATGAATGGTTAACTCGTGACCTGTAGTAAAATATTCCTACACATTGTAAATACACGTTGGGTGTGTTCGTTGATTCATATATAGATTCACCGACATTTCCGCTTTTGTTTGTCTATAAACAAGAACGGTCGAATCATATGTTTTCAATGAATGAATCAAACGACGAAAAGAAAAGCTCCATCCGGACGGGCAGTATTAACTAGAACCACCCGAAAGGACAAGCACCGAAAGTACAGACCAATTAGTGAAATGAGGAATGCGTTAAAACTAAACCAATAGTTCTTTGAAGGGTTAAAATATCGTGATCGATCAGTCACGGTTGTTCAAAAAAAAGTTTTACTTTAGGTTCTTATAATCTGACAAAAATATACTGTTAACAATTATCCGACAAAATTAAGACTCAAAATCAAGTTTTTTTGGTCTGATAAAAATGGTGTGGTTGGTTCAATATTGTCGTTCAAATAAATGTCTGTAATTCTTAAAATCCCCAGAGCTTCAGGGGGGCTTTTCCCCCCTGGGCCCACTACCAGGGTTCTACCCTGGACCAGCTGGGGACCTTAAGCAGTCCCCAGACCCCTCGCCTACTCACGCCCCCCCCCCCCCCCCCCCAACCACAAATCCTGGATCCGCCCCTGGCATTTATCAATATTTTATGAGTATGAACAGTTTTTTCAACACCGTATCTGTTTCTCGATACAGCCGCAACTTCAGCTCGTAAATTTACATAGAAATCGGAGATATTTTGTCATAAAACTTCACACATGGTTTTGTCTATCATATTTCTTGAAGACAAACATAATATTGTATTGCATTTATCAATATTTGATGAGTATCAACAGTTTTTTCAACACCGTATCTGTTTCTCGATACAGCCGCCCGATTACAGTGACCCGTGACCCAGATTCTTCTTCTTCTTCTTCTTCTTCTTTCAATAAATGCATCCCTCTTTCCAGAGTATTGTCGCATTGAAAACTGTATACATGTGGTCAGGTCAGCAACCCTCCATTTACAATTAAAAATTAAAACTTTCCAGAAATGTACAAATAAAAACAAAGAAGTAGAAATTATGGAAGGCTGGTGTTTGTCAGGCTATGACGGAAGGTGTCAATGGAGCCTGAGCTGACTAGGGTCTGTGGTATGTTGTTCCAGAGTCTGATGGTGCTAGGGAAGAAGGAATATTGATATGCTAGCACTCTGGTTGAAGGTTGTAGATATCGGATGTTGTGTCCTCTGGTACCTGTTCTAGATGGAATGAGATAGGTAATAGATGGTATTTCGATGAGATGGTAGGTAATACGGTACATCATGATGAGTTTGGCTAGTTGACGTCTGTGTTGTAGGGTGGGCCAGTTGAGGTCTTGTAGTAGTGTTGTAACACTGGCTCTAGGGTCGTAGTTGTTGGTGACGAATCTGGCAGCTCTGCGTTGGATGCTCTCTACTTTATTGATGTTGGCCTGAGTATGTGGATCCCACACAGTAGAGGCATATTCAAGTGATGGTCGTACGAATGTGTTGTAGGCCTGTATCTTAGCTCTCTGTGGACAGTTTCGGATGTTGCGTCGAAGGAAGGCTAGGGTGGAATTTGCCTTCTTTGTGATGTTGTTTACGTGATTGTTCCACGAGAGATTTTTGGAGATGGTAAGGCCGAGGTATTTGGCGTTGTCAACGATTTGAAGTTGTTTGCCGTGGATATAATAATTTGTCATGATCTTATTACGCTTGTTGGTGATGCGTAGTACCTCACACTTGTCGGGATTAAATGACATCTGCCAGGTACTTTCCCAGTTTTGCAGGGCATCAATGTCCTCCTGGAGCTTGGTGGCATCAGCTTCAGTTTTGATGGGCCTATATAGGAGGCAGTCGTCCGCAAATAGTCTTGCTCTCGATGAGACACAAGGTGGCATGTCGTTTATGTAAACGAGAAAAAGCAGGGGCCAAGGACAGTCCCTTGGGGGACGCCAGAAGTCACTTTACATTGTGCAGAGTGTTTACCTTCGAGGACTACTTCCTGGGAGCGACCGGAGAGAAAGTCTGCAATCCACGACAGAGTTTTACTTCTCACTCCAGAGTGGTGGAGTTTCAGGAGAAGACGTCGGTGGGGAACTTTATCGAAGGCCTTTGAAAAGTCCAAAAGTATGGCATCTATCTGTTGGCCCTTATCAAGGTCGGCTGCAAGGTCTTGTACAGTGAGAATCAGCTGGCTTTCAGTAGAACGGTTTTTTTCGGAATCCATGTTGTAATTCTGAGAGGACATTGTTATGTTCAAGATGGGTGATGATGGTTGAGTGAAGGATGTGTTCCAGAGTTTTACATAAGATGGAAGTTAGTGAGATTGGCCGGTAGTTTGCTGGTTGACCTCTATCCCCTTTTTTGAAAACTGGAGCTACTCTGGCCTGTTTCCAGTCAGATGGAATTTGTCCTTGATCTAATGATGCTTGGAATATGAAACTGATGAGTGGAGAGATTTCTATGTTAACTTCTTTAAGGAACTTAGCTGGGATGTCGTCCGGACCTGTTGCCTTGTTAGGTTTCAGATGCTGGAGGAGATTTTGTACTCCTTCTGTGTTGATGGTGATTTTTTTCATTTCAGGTGTAGGGCTAATACCTAGGTCGGGGAGGTTGTCCATGTCCTCTTCGGTGAAAACAGAGGCAAATTGTTGGTTGAGGATGTTCGCTTTCGTGCAGGTTCCAGCAGTTTTTTTCTTAATAATCTTGTTTAATTAATGCGCCATAGCGTTGTAATGATAAGAATTTCTCGGTAATTCATGTTGTGTTCGATGACACATTATATAATGTTTTCTTCACCACTTTGATTTGTATTATCAACTCGCTTTAAAATTCTTATTTGCATTAAAAAATGTATAGTGTTCCGTCAAATAAATGTTGTTGTTTTTTTTTTTATCCCAAATAGTTGTAGTTTATTTATAACTCAACAAAATATTATACCTACCTGTTGATCCGTTTGTGAAAAACCTCAGAATTAAGCGGTGTTAGAATCGGAAAGCAACGGGGAACGCCAGTGTTATTGGAAAGGAAACGTTACGACGTGAGAGTGAAACTCAGCAATATGGAATTATGAATGTGAAAACTTTTAAAATTGTGCTGTGTTGTCCAATAAAATTCAAATGATTTGATTTTTAGTTTTGCTGTTTTAACGCCGTTTTCAGCAATATTTCAGCTATATCATAGCGACCAGTTTTAGTGATGGAAGCCGGGGCATCCATAAAGAACCACCGACCATGGTCAAGCAACTGGGAAATTTTATCACTTGTGGCTGCGAGTCGAGTGCACCCTTTTTGTAATTTGCAAAGCTGGGCGCCGTATTTGTGATAGGCTTGTATGAGTTGTTAAGTAATCCAACTACCTAACTCATTGAGCCACCCGGGCCGTAATCAAATTCAAGGAAACAACAATATGCAAATTATTAAATTATAAACCAGGTGTAGTATTTTCTTCTTTTCATTTCTTATTATTTAAGACAAATAAATAAAAAAAAAATCAGTCGTCGAGTTTATTTATACTTTTGGTATTCACCGGTATTTGTAACTGTATGAGGACGATGTTGAAACAAAGCTGGCTTTGATACAACGGGAAATAGTGCCGTCGATTAATCGACGCTGTTTGTGGGCAGATTTAAAGCTCTCGACGCTTGTAGTTGCGCCCACTAATTAACCGTTAGCACGTCTTTTAGGTTATTCCTGTCAATAAGTGTTTTTACGAATAAAAAAATAGTTCGAGTATTGCTGGGGTTTGCTAGGTAGTATCTGATTGATTTCAGAAAATGTTACACCACATTCAAGTAAGAAATAGATTTCTTCTTCTAACATAATTTTTGCCGAGACGGTTTGCAAGTTCTATCATAAGTTTTGCCGTTTTGTTTTGTTTGTTTATTTGTTTATTGGGGAGGGGGGGGGCGTTTTTTTTTTCTGCCGACAGGAAATTTATCCAACATACTCTACAAAACAGTCCAATCTCATGTTACATGTTACCCACTGTACACAATATGTACACACTTGTATCATTTACGGAACATTTTTACTTCTGATCCTGAAATGTATTTGTTATTTAGTCACCGTATTCCAAGGGGAATAATCGTGAATTATTGATTAGGATGTTGATGAGGAGATAATGATGATGAGCTGAAATAATTAGTTATTTACATGTTAATTACGCTGTAAACATCACAGAATACACAACCAGATGGTGTAATTTTGTGTATTGGGTAAGAACATAAGAAACATTTAACTTTAAACGAGCATTATCTCCCACATTTGACAAAGAAAATATGTGGGCCATTTTGTTAATTTTGTGGATAAACCAGATACTATGGTATAGATGACCTAGTTATTTTTAAGGTATCAACACCGGTCAAATATGCATGAATTCAAACGATATACGTTGTTGAAAAACTGAAATAGTGATAAAATGTATGTAAATTGAAGTCGCGAAGTTTATTATTATTTTTTTTTCATAATATGAAACGGGCACAGCCTTGAATTTGCTCGCGAATCTGAAAAGTATCTGCCAATTTCACGCTCATCCAGTGCATCAAAATAGTGTGGAGATTTTTTGGGCCGAGATATATCGGGGACAACTTTTTTTAAGGTCTAGCAATAGTGCCGATAGAGGGCGCAGTATTATTCAAGTTAACTTCCACGCAGAAAAACAATTTCTTGTCAGTAGCATCGTGTGATGGGTTTTCGTACTATTATCGATTTTCCGATATAGCGATTAACAGTGTTAACCCTTCATTCATATGATGATTGGAATTTTTAAAGAATGGCTAGTTAAATATTTCTTTGTACATAAGATCGTTTTAAAAGCCATTCTTGTATTTTAATATACTCTCGATTATCTGGCAACTTTTGCTGTCAGTAAAATGGCGTCATAAGTTTTCATATGAAGTAAAAACAGGGCCGATATATGGGATGGAAACGAATATAAAATCTGGAAATGGCTGGTTTTAGAATTTCATGGTTCTGGCCATCTGCAAATCATATTCACATGTGACCGTAAATCGGTCAGTTACGACATTTCCTTATGATTCTCATTCAAATTGGTAATACCGTATTTATCTCAAGGATAAATGCCATGTTTACTTGGGCACTTAAGCCAAATAGAATACCAAAACATCGCTTAATTTGATAAAGAAATGTCTGCTCGCTGACCTTTTTTGTTTGTATATGTTTTGTAATGGCGCCCAACTCATGTTACCTGAAATCGGTCAACCATAAAATAGTCATGTGGAACACAAATAGGCCTAGGAGATTGTATTTTACAATATTTTTAAATTTGCTTTGACTACATTCCCCCAATTTTTCATTAAATTGTATTTGATGTCACTTGTTTTCAGCAGATAATATCTCTGTTTTCACGTACAATTTTATCCATCCAATTCCATGTAATTTATATTAAATCATATATATTACTCACAAATATTCCCGCTAAAAATCTGAAAATTGTCTAAGGAATTACATGTACTTAATTTCAAAACGAAAACAATGCAATTTCCGTTGCCTAATTGAGTTGTAAATATAGGTCAAGATGCGCAGTGGAATGTAAACAAACACAGGATATACAAATTATCCATTATGGACTGTGTTTTTCTGGAAATATTTGACTTTGATTATGGTAGTAGTAAAATGACACCATTTTGGCACCAAAACCTATAGATATATTTTCTTATCTGTTTAAATCTCATTGTTGTCTTGATCAAAGTGAAAGTAAATCCATTATCTATTTCTGGACGCAGTTTGCAGGATAAATGACGTCATCGACATCTGAACTCGCGTGACAGTGCATTCCAAAATGGTGACCGATTTCAGGTGTTGACCGATTTTAACGGACGACAGGATACTACATCTAAATAAAATAACAGAATGTTTGAAAATGACCACTTTCAAAATTGTGTTTACTTTTGATGGTTTTTTTTAGGGCTGAAACCACATGCACATTGCACTGCAAGGTGACATGCATTTTATATAAGAAACGGGCACATTTCAGTCAGCTCTTTTGTTTACAAGTATGATCAGTGACCCCATGACAGGAAGAGCTGGTGTCTGAGAGGCAGACAACATAGTTCAATTTTATATAGCCCTTCTGGATTTTTTTCCAGCTACTTTATAAATGAAGGAAATTTTTAGCATTACAAAAAGTATGGTTTAGTAGGTAGGTTCACTATTTTTGGTACTTACATCTTTAAAAGCAACCTTGAACATTTTTGACAGATGTCACGCTGGAGTCCTGTTTATGTTCCAGAAATAGAAACTGGGAGACATGTCAAAAATAACGCGTGCACTGTGGAAATCAAAGTAAAATGGATGATACGAAAACATATGACATACGAAAACACATACCGTGACGATATGTCAGAAGAGATTTAATAAAATTTGAAAATATCAATATAAGTAGAACAAGCTAACAAAATGACTTTTATTACACACGGGTTCCGGGTTTCAGTGATATCGGACATACGAGAGAGGGTCCGAGATTTAGCATCACCTTTGCGCTTTATGTTAAGAAGATCTTCATTAGTAGAGTGTGTAGTGTGTTACACTGAACGTATTTACAATGTGCAGAAAAAAAATATATGCATCATTATGTGAAGCCATGTTTGTCAAAAAATCCTAAGTACACATTTTATACCATAAAGAGCTCGCTGATGCTCGCATATTAATCGGATTGTATTACTATACAAGTTACAACAATGTCAATATATCCAAAGACAAAGTAGAGATTACATGCAGACAAAAGCTATGGCAATGTACTGATTAATATTGTAATTTTGATTAGTTCTAATTGTCTAAATGAAGGATGTATAAAAATATAATTGAGTTTTCTTCCAGTGGAGGCATATTGTTCTTGACTTGTGTAATAAAATGGATAATAAAATAAAAATACAGAAATATTATACAAATTACATTGTATTTTGTATACAGTGTATCTGTATATGTTGACTAACAATGAACTACATGTGATGTGCACAAAAATTCCCTACTAGCAAGCAAAACTCACTTTACTGGATGAATTCAGACAAAGAAGTTGCTCTGCAGAGCTTAAGATTGGCTTTGTATTTCTGAATAAGTTTCCCTAATACATGCTGTATTGCAGTCCATTTTGCTTCAGAATAACTATTTTACTCTTATATCAAATATTTAAGAACCAATAAGATGTATGTAGCTGAATCAGAATGGGATGTAGTTACACACGATTCATTGGGATATGTTGTCTGTGGAGTGTTATGGCCACTCAAATATACATGTATACAGTATTGTTGTGCAATTTGATGCATTCAAATCTGTGGGCTCGCAGAAAATTTGACAAAAATACATTTGGATGAGTTCTAAAATTCCTTGATCTGCATCCAAGTCTGATTTATGTTTCATACTATTTGATTAAAACAGTGACCAATCTGTTTACATGTGTTGACAGGCGTAAATATTTAGATACAGTCAAACTTACCCATATCACCTCCATTAAGCAGCTACCTGTATTAAAATGTCACCTTTTTCTTGTCCTTTGAGAAAATTTCATATGAATTTAACCTCTTGTATATAGGGGAGCGGCTTGGTCGTGATCGTTTGGTTGTTGGATTTACAACTACCTTTGCAATCTGACAGTGCCTATCACCAATAAAGGTGTGAGTTTGAACCCTGTTCATGGCGAAGTGTACTTGATACAGCATTATGTGAGTTTGTCAGTGACTTGTGACAGGTCAGTGATTTCCTCCACCGATAAAACTGACTGCCACGATATAGCTGAAATATGTTGAAAGTGGTGTTAAACACCATTAACCAGAGGTCACCTGTACATGTATTATAAGGCCACTTTTACTTTGTTTAAAGGTTACCTCTTAATACAGGTTAGACCGTATATTCAAATGTATATTTAATATGAATATCTATACAAAGAAATTTAACTCTTTATTAGGTAATTTAAAGTAATATGAAAGGCAAATATCGTGGAATTTTTGGATTAAATATTTTTGCCTAATATGTCACTTAATTTTAACTAAAATCAACTGCCTAACATTAAAAATCCACTCAAAAGCAGATTTTAAGAGCAAATTGCAAAATATTTGACAGCAGATAATTCTGTTTTCCAGTACAGTAATGCAAATGATATGCACGTGACACAAGATTTGAACTCTTTCGGGGAGATTATCGCTCATGCGCAATATTCAGTTGATGAAAAAAAATATATATATATATTCCGTGTGTACCACATAAGAATAATTGCAAAAAAAAATTGGTTCACACGACATGAAACAGACAGATTCCTCAATAATCATTGTCAGGAATGTGTGCGTGCTTACCTCAGCATCCATGATTGATCTTTTCTTCACGAGGTCATGATCGGCAATCATCGGACCAAAACTTTTCTTCACAAGGTTATGATTGGAACAAAACAACCGAAAGTTAATCAGTCTCCACAATAATGGTGAGGACGATAAACATGCACACGGATTTGCAAATTTCTAGTTGTTGGGAACATATTTCGACTTGAAACAAGCATGAATAGCTTAGTAAAGGTACCGCCGTATTCCAAATTGAATTTCCAGTGAAAAATTTTCTTCACCCAAAACTGGTGTAATATTACTTTAACTTCTGCAATAAAAATATTAATTGTTATTTTGTTCATGATTATTAATTCCACTATTAAGAAGATGAGTAGACAACTTTGATTTTAGAAATAATGGTTACATTATCATAAAGTTATTATTACGAAAAGAAAGTTTAAACAGTAATGGTCAACAATTCCACCAATATCAACAAAACAAAGAAAGTTTAAACAGTGACGGTCAACAATTCCACAAATATCAACAAAACAAAGAAAGTTTAAACAGTGATGGTCAACAATTCCACCAATATCAACAAAACAAAGAAAGTTTAAACAGTAATGGTCAACAATTCCACAAATATCAACAAAACAAAGAAAGTTTAAACAGTGATGGTCAACAATTCTACAAATATCAACAAAACAAAGAAAGTTTAAACAGTAATGGTCAACAATTCCACCAATATCAACAAAACAAATAAAGTTTAAACAGTGATGGTCAACAATTCCACCAATATCAACAAAACAAAGAAAGTTTAAACAGTAATGGTCAACAATTCCACCAATATCAACAAAACAAATAAAGTTTAAACAGTGATGGTCAACAATTCCACCAATATCAACAAAACAAAGAAAGTTTAAACAGTAATGGTCAACAATTCCACCAATATCAACAAAACAAAGAAAGCTTAAACAGTAATGGTCAACAATTCCACCAATATCAACAAAACAAATAAAGTTTAAACAGTAATGGTCAACAATTCCACCAATATCAACAAAACAAAGAAAGTTTAAACAGTAATGGTCAACAATTCCACCAATATCAACAAAACAAAGAAAGCTTAAACAGTAATGGTCAACAATTCCACCAATATCAACAAAACAAAGAAAGCTTAAACAGTAATGGTCAACAATTCCACCAAAATCAACAAAACGAACAATCTTTTCTCGCCTTGCCTCATTGAGCACAAAAAAAGACCACAACATATGACATTGGAAATCTAGGTCCTATCTTGGGACAGACATATAAATCTGACTGGGTTAAATCCATTAATGAGACCCACTTTTGATAACTGGATCTACAACAGCAATGGATATATAAACAACCGATAAAAAAAAATGCACAAATTCGCTTCCACTCAAAATACCACATGTATACATTAATTGTACTATCACAAAAATTAATGACAGCATAAACATAGACAGTACAATAGTAGGGTCAGTGAATGCTCATATTTAACTGACTAGTAGCACGGGTGAAAGTTTTCAGTATTTTGACTGATTTCAGTTTTCTTGGCAAAGGTCCAGACAGTTCTTGAGATTTGTGTAAATTTGATGAGTTTTTTTTTTAGGAGGGTGAGGTACGCATTTCTGACAAAGAAATAACATTTTTTTGAGAGGATCCTGACTGTTAATAGTAGAAAATTTTCAGTTTTTGTTAGAAAACCCTCCCCCCTCCCCCCCCCCACTTTCACCCATGTAGTAGTCAGGAAGGTAGAATCTGTTGGTTAAAGACCATTACTATTTGGACTTAGACTTCTAAGACCTTTCTGTTGAAGATAATAGATATTAGACTTATTTGAGTAATGATGATGAGACCCCTAGATTTGGTTAGGTGTTCTCAAAACTTTAAACTTGAGCCACATATCTTTATCAGGGTTTGAACCCATCAAGGCCATGTGAGTGGTTTTGGGTTTGTATAAATCGGAAGCTAACGACCGTACAATCATATAACTACTAGACCATTTACTCTATATGTACATTTGTAGGTTGCCTGTTATAGGATTTGTTTTTGAGACACAAATATTATGATTGTTTCAGATCAAAAGAAAATAAATTTTCCAGTTTGTTTTTATTTCCAATTAATAGTGACAATAAAAGTAATGCATTTTCACATCAAATTTTTATGTTTTTTCACACATCATCCAAATTTAAGATACATGTAGATATTATAATGTAGGAGTGTAATGATATACCGAATGACGATACATCGCGGTATTTTATTGACCACACGGTACAATGGGTGCCCCTTACGATATTGATGACACGATGCGACTGGATGCTCCTTACGATATTGATGCCACGGTACGACTGGGTGCTCCTTACGATATTGGCGATATTGTTTCAACAGATTATTTCTTTAGTACCAAAAACTGTTAAAATCAAATATTAGTTTTAATTTTCACGGACGTATGTGGCAAATCCTTAAGAAGAAAAAAATGGTGACGTAATACTAACAAAATTAAGACTGCAACAACAAATTTACATGTATTTTCAAACAATAAAGTTAGTACTAAAAAAAACCAAAGGTATACAAAATGTCACAATGCGTATCGTGATATGTATCGTCACTTGTCTAAAATATCGCGATAGGTATCGTGATAAAAATTCTGTATCATTACAGTCCTATTATAATGTTGTATTTAATGACATTAGTGTACACATGCTCACCTTGAGTGCAGTAGATCATGGGTTCAAGAACCGGTCTGGTCAAACCAAAGAAATGAAATTGATATTTGTTGCTTCTCCGCGTCATTAAAGAGAAAGAGTAAAAGCTGGTTGGCTAAGAATCAGATTAATGTGTCCGAGTGGAGTGACATGTCCACCCGTGGAATATAGTTTAAGTGCATGGACTAACACTACAAATCCAACTCAACGTATTGGTCTAGTACAAAGCAGACATCATCATCATCTCATCGAAATGTAACTTGTTATCGCCATGATATAGCTGATCATTTGGCATTAAACAACAATCACTCACTCAATAAATGACACTTGGGTGCAAATCATGAGACTTAATGTGTCTTCTACTTTGTAGAAAATTTACATATCGTTACATTACATTTTTTTTGCATTGCAAATAATAAGTCAATATGGTTAAATATTTTAAAAAGTATGTGTTTGTTGGATTTTTTTTTAAATTTGTATTTCATATACATTGAAACCTTTCTCTAAATAAAAAGCAAAATCTTGTATAAAATTAAATTTAAATAAAGTTCCAATGTACAAAAAGAAGTTGAAAAGAAGAGGTGTGGTTTAGACAGGTTTGATTGTATTGTGTCATCTAGCAACATCCTGCATCAGGTCATGTCTGGTGTTTGTAACCTTGGTAACCATTCACACCAGAAAGCCCACTGCTTCTTCATAAAACATACATATATAATATATTTATTCTGATTCATTAGTTGGTTTTTTTAAGCATTTTTTATTGCCTAGCAACAATGTAGACAAAGGATTCATTTGTTACTGAAATGATTAAATATATTTTTTGTAGGGTACATGTAGTTACCATGGAGATTGAACTTCTGATTTTGGTGTTAGCGCACTGTATTGTTTCTTGTTTAGGATTCCAAAAGTCAGGTATATATACGTATATAGATTATTTATTCTTTATAGAGATTACATTATATGACTCAACCGTATCGATGGTATAATGGTTAGCATGCTCGCCTCGAGTGTAGTAGATCATGGATTTGAGCAACTATCGGGTCAAACCAAAGACTATAAGATTGGTATTTGTTGCACCTCTGCTAAGCATGCAGCATTAAGGAGAAAGAGCAATGACTAGTTGGCACAGAATCAAGTGTCCAAGTGAAGCGACATGTCTATCCGCTGACTGTTATTTCAGTGAGTAGCACTATTAAAATCCAACTAAGCGTGTTGGGTGTTGGTCTAGTACAAAGCAGGCCTCATCATCATCTCATTGAAAATTAACTTGTTCTCACCACGATATAGCTGAAAAATTGCTGAGTTGGCGTTAAACAACAATCACTCACTCACATTATATCACATTCATTTGTCATTAAAATATGATATAAAACTGTATCTGTGGGTTAGTATTCTCGCTGTGAGTGTGGTAAATAAATTATGGTGCGATCCCTCGTCAAATCAAAGACTATATTTACATACATTTTGTATTGGCTGCATCAATACATGTCTTTCCTTTAAACCCTATGGGAGTTGAGATCCAAATTATTGTTGTTGTTTTCTTAATTGATTGGGAGTTGAGATCCAAATTATTGTTGTTGTTTTCTTAATTGATTGGGAGTTGAGATCCAAATTATTGTTGTTGTTTTCTTAATTGATTTCAAACTTGACAGATTGCATTGAATCACTTAAGTGACTATAAATGTATTTCCCTTAAAGTTGGAAAATGGCATAATATTGGCTTGAAGCATTTATTTCTCTGAAAGTGATACATATACTATTCACTATTCTGAAAAAAATATTTAAACAAGTTCATGAAGATGAACTTCAACTCTTATCAAAAGTACAGTGATAGTTATCAATTCATTTAGAGTGATTGAGCAGATAAGCAAATACATTGTATACTGGATATTTGAATGAAAAAAACATCCAGTTAAAAAGTTTGTAAACGTAATAACCTTAGTTTTAATCATTTTTTCTTTTCAGTTGTTATAAATGAACCCTGCAACAGTAATCAACAATATAAATTAGGACTGAATGATTATTTATACATCGCGGCTGATGGCGACAAATTTATCGAAAGTTCTTGTGGTATTAGTTTGTACGCCCACGATGATAAATACCAGTGTTCCAATCTTTGTTTCTCAGTAGCTAATTATAATCTTCAGACATGTGACCTACAGCTAGCGATCTATGATAGCAATGTATGGAAATTTGGTACCAATCCATCCTTTGTAAGTACACGTAAAAATTAATTAAGCGGGAAAATTGTGGAAAAGCAGTCATTGCCTTATTACCTGAAAGCCAAATTTAGACAAATCTATATTTGTTCAAACAAATTCCTTCATAATTTTCACTTGTCTGAATCCAGTTTTACTTGTCCAGGGCTTTGGACAAGTGGGTAAGCGCGAAGACTGGTGGTTAAAAAAAATTGCGGAAAGGGGAAAAAAATTGGCAGAAAGGACAAAAATACTTTCTTTAGCAAATGTGGAAATCCCTTTTCAGAAATTGGCAGATTGTTATAAACCATAGAAAAACCAGAACTTACCTTTTATATTGGAATTTTGAATAACTTGAAATGTATATTTATGTATATAGTATTTTCCACACACCAATTTTAGCCTGGTGCTGCCCCATGCCTTCCCTTTGACATTCCAACACCATATGCATGATGCTCTAACAATGAAAGTGCCCATGCTCAGTCCAATTTGTGAAATTATATCATTATTCCCCCTTAAAAGTACCTCTATTATTATCATAATAGTGAAATCTATAAATAGTCTTAAGATTGATCAAATCTGATAATTAATACAAAGTGCCCTCACATCTTCATTTATGTTGACTGTTGAATTTATAAAATGACGCCAAGTTGTGAGTTCGAACCCCATTCATGGTGAGGTGTACTCAATACAACAATATGTGATAAAATTTGTCAGTGACTTGCGGCAGGTCAGTGGTTTCTTCCGGGTACTCCGGTTTCCTCCATCAATAAAACTGACCACCACGATATAGCTAAAATATTGTTGAAAGTGGCGTTAAACACCATAAACCAACCAAATTAACCTAAAATGATGCTTAAGTGCCCTCTAATTGTACAAATACTTTGCCGTACTAAATTTTGATTGATTTATTAATTATTGCTTAACTTCCAAAGATCGGTATTTCAGCTATATTCAGGACAAGAACAAGTTCAATAAAATATAAAATAGCATCCACCTGTGTTCATTATAACTCCCAACCCAACTCTTCGCTCATTTTAAAATTTAAGTTGTGATCAAATGGAGTTGGTTTTTTAAGACAAATAGAGGTAAATATTGCTTTGTTTTAGTTGGACTGTGGCACTGTTTAAATATTTTACATGAATATAAACATTTTAGTATTTTTTACTAAATAGAGTATATTTAGTTTTAGATTCAGAGACATATTTCGCTCAAAGTTAAAAAAAAATTGCAGAAAAATCAAATTAAATTACAGAAATGCAAAGCACCTACATTGTATATCAAAATGAATGCAGACCGCATTTGCCTTTAAACAAAAAAGAAATTGCAAGTTTACAATATCAGTGTTCACCAAACCAGGCGAAGTGGACGAAATTCTCTCCCTTATATCAACTGAAAGAAAAAGGCTTTATTCAACCAATAAAGAAAATTTAACTTGTTGAGACAAAAGAATCACGGGGAAATTTCTAAATTTTTACTGACCAATAATAAGTTTATATTCCGATACCAAGATCTTGTCGAAATATATTCCGTCTCTGCAGAAACGATTATAAACGATGCATTTGCATATGAAAATGTATAAAGATAAGGAAGCCAAGAAAAATGTCAAAAATATTTTTTTATCAATGTGTGACGTAAAAGTGCCTTTGACATTTACTTCACTGAATATGGTACTGCTTTGACGACTGTTTTACCTATTTTGTTCCTGTATTTAAATACTGTTATAGTGACAGCCGAAACCTTTGAACTGTAATGAGAGCGGGAGGTTTGGCGCTTTAAAATCTGATTCAACCCACCATTTCTTTAGAAATGCCTGTACCAAGTCAGGGTCATTACGGTTTTCACAGTTTTCCGGTTGTTGACTGTTTATATAATTATGAGTTTTGACTTTCCCTTTGTAAGATTGTTCAGAGTTCGGTAATTTTGTTATTACCCTTATTGAATATATATATTTTTGCTGCAGGTTGGTAAATGTAACAATCAGTTGCCACATAATGGATGGTGTTCTAGTGGACGATCTGCTAACATTAGGTTAGAGAATAAAAAAGGCATGTGGGCCTCTATGGTGGGTAAATACAACTTCCAAGTAGTTGTGTCTTCTCGTTGTTCCTCAACACAGACTGCAGCAGCTCCTTACAAAGGTAAATACACTGTTATACAGCACGCACAGCGCGTTTTAGCAAGAAATCACCTTGGTCGGTGTTTTTTCGCGGTGAAATGTCGGTGATATGTCATAAAATCACCGTAAAATGTCGGTGAAACTTTCACCGCGAAAATTAACAAATTAGGACCTAAATGTCGGTGAAATATTTTAATTGCCGGTGACAACACCGCGGCGAAAATCATACGTGTATACACGTACATGTAACTGTACTTTATATGTTCTTTTGTTTTTTGTTGCTTAGTTTTGATTTTTTACTATTTCGTACTTTATATTTCAATTTGATACCGGTTTTTTTTCAGGGATGCCAGCATGGCATACATTTTATTTATAGGATTTATGAGGCTGAGCACGCATCTTGTTTTGCGTATATTATCTAATCCAGGGATATATATAGTAGTCCTACTATATAAATCCTTGTCTAATCCCAACATTTCGATTGGTTTATATATCGATGTTATTTTTTTTAATCACCTGTGTTTTATCAATGTACAGATGTGTCTATTTTTATGTAGTGCACACATTGAACTAGGTCACTAAAAGGTCAAATACACAGTTACCTGAGGCTGCGGGATTGATTTAAAAACACACCGAGAATGATTGAAAAAAAAAATCGATGTAATTTTTTATCTAAAGCAAACGTGCTTTTTCGTATTTGTATGTCGTTAATCCCCTTGCAAGCCACGTGTTATTTTACCTTTAATAAAAGTTCCATTTCTGATTTGTACACATATTTTTCACGTGAACGTAAATCTAGAAAGGTTTCCACATGCTATCGATCAAAGCGTGCTTTTGGGGATCTAGAAACTTTTGTAACAGGTGAACTTAAGTCACGTGCCAAGTCGACATTAATTGAACACCCGAAAGCAAATTAACTCGGGATACCAAGCTTGCATTCAAAAGATCAAGTTTATTTTAATTAACAAAATAATACAACACAAGCTTATATATGGTAATGATCACATAATACTAAACGTTTGTACCGGCATTGTTTTCTTAACATAATAGATTAAAACAAAAGCAAATATCAGAATTAAAGAACGAAAAATGATCACATAGCTTGCACACCTGAAAAAGAAAATAAGTATTTGCTATGAATCATTCATATTATCAAAAATGACAGTCTCAAGAACATACAAATGTACAAATAAAGGTTAATATCCCATTTCTTTATTTCGCGGTGTTTAATCGTCAATGTCGGTGTTTTGTCGGTGTTTTATAGTAAATCACCGTGTTCGATTTTTCTCGGACATTTCGCGGTGTCAACACCGACTTTTTTTTTAATTTCTCCGACATTTTCTTGATATCACCGACGTCGGACCCGAGTGATTTCTTGCTAAATCGTGCTGTGCGTGCTGTATAAGGAATATTGACAATTTTGAATGTTGAGAGAGACATTGTTACTAGTATCAAAGTGAGACCGATAGGATGAACTGATACAAGTGATAATGTATGTCAAGGCCTTTAAACCAGATATTATTCTTTTTATCTGTAACATCATGACATGTTTGACGTCACACTGACATATCTTTTTATCTGTAACATCATGACATGTTTGACGTCACACTGACAGATAATTTTTATCTGTAACATCATGACATGTTTGACGTCACACTGACAGATAATTTTTATCTGTAACATCATGACATGTTTAACGTCACACTGACAGATATCTTTTTATCTGTAACATCATGACATGTTTGATGTCACACTGACAGATATTTTTATCTGTAACATCATGACATGTTTAACGTCACACTGACAGATATTTTTATCTGTAACATCATGACATGTTTGATGTCACACTGACAGATAATTTTATCTGTAACATCATGACATGTTTGACGTCACACTGACATATATTTTTATCTGTAACATCATGACATGTTTGACGTCACACTGATAGATATCTTTTTATCTGTAACATCATGACATGTTTGACGTCACACTGACAGATATCTTATTATCTGTAACATCATAACATGTTTGACGTCACACTGACATTTAGTTTTATCTGTAACATCATGACATGTTTGACGTCACACTGACATATATTTTTATCGGTAACATCATGACATGTTTGATGTCACACTGACAGATAATTTTTATATGTAACATCATGACATGTTTGACGTCACACTGACAGATATCTTTTTATCTGTAACATCATGACATGTTTGACGTCACACTGACAGATAATTTTATCTGTAACATCATGACATGTTTGATGTCACACTGACAGATATCTTTTTATCTGTAACATCATGACATGTTTGACGTCACACTGACATATATTTTTATCTGTAGCATCATGACATGTTTGACGTCACACTGACATATTTTTATCTGTAGCATCATGACATGTTTGACGTCACACTGACATATATTTTTATCTGTAACATCATGACATGTTTGACGTCACACTGACATATCATTTTATCTGTAACATCATGACATGTTTGACATCACACTGACATATATTTTTATCTGTAACATCATGACATGTTTGACGTCACACTGACAGATATCTTTTTATCTGTAACATTATGACATGTTTGACGTCACACTGATAGATATTTTTATCTGTAACATCATGACATGTTTGACGTCACACTGACATATTTTTATCTGTAACATCATGACATGTTTGATGTCACACTGACAGATATCTTTTTATCTGTAACATCATGACATGTTTGATGTCACACTGACATAATTTTTATCAGTAACATCATGACATGTTTGACGTCACACTGACAGATATCTTTCTATCTGTAACATCATGACATGTTTGACGTCTCACTGACATATATTTTTATCTGTAACATCATGACATGTTTGACGTCACACTGACAGATAATTTTTATCAGTAACATCATGACATGTTTGACGTCACACTGACATATATTTTTATCTGTAACATCATGACATGTTTGACGTCACACTGACAGATATCTTTTTATCTGTAACATCATGACATGTTTGACGTCACACTGACAGATAAATTTTATCAGTAACATCATGACATGTTTGACGTCACATTGACAGATATCTTTTTATCTGTAACATCATGACATGTTTGACGTCACACTGACAGATAAATTTTATCTGTAACATCATGACATGTTTGACGTCACACTGACATATATTTTTATCTGTAACATCATGACATGTTTGACGTCACACTGACGTATCTTTTTATCTGTAACACCATGACATGTTTGACGTCACACTGACATATGTTTTTATCTGTAACATCATGACATGTTTGACGTCATACTGACAGATATCTTTTTATCTGTAACATCATGACATATTTGACGTCACACTGACATATATTTTTATCTGTAACATCATGACATGTTTGATGTCACACTGACAGATATCTTTTTATCTGTAACATCATGACATGTTTGACGTCACACTGACAGATAATTTTTATCAGTAACATCATGACATGTTTGACGTCACACTGACATATATTTTTATCTGTAACATCATGACATGTTTGACGTCACACTGACAGATATCTTTTTATCTGTAACATCATGACATGTTTGATGTCACACTGACAGATAATTTTTATCAGTAACATCATGACATGTTTGACGTCACACTGACATATATTTTTATCTGTAACATCATGACATGTTTGACGTCACACTGACAGATATCTTTTTATCTGTAACATCATGACATGTTTGACGTCACACTGACAGATAATTTTTATCAGTAACATCATGACATGTTTGACGTCACACTGACAGATATCTTTTTATCTGTAACATCATGACATGTTTGACGTCACACTGACATATATTTTTATCTGTAACATCATGACATGTTTGATGTCACACTGACAGATATCTTTTTATCTGTAACATCATGACATGTTTGACGTCACACTGACATACATTTTTATCTGTAACATCATGACATGTTTGACGTCACACTGACAGATATCTTTTTATCTGTAACATCATGACATGTTTGACGTCACACTGACAGATAATTTTTATCAGTAACATCATGACATGTTTGACGTCACACTGACATATATTTTTATCTGTAACATCATGACATGTTTGACGTCACACTGACAGATATCTTTTTATCTGTAACATCATGACATGTTTGACGTCACACTGACAGATAAATTTTATAGTAACATCATGACATGTTTGACGTCACACTGACATATATTTTTATCTGTAACATCATGACATGTTTGACGTTACACTGACAGATATCTTTTTATCTGTAACATCATGACATGTTTGATGTCACACTGACATATATTTTTATCTGTAACATCATGACATGTTTGACGTCACACTGACAGATATCTTTTTATCTGTAACATCATGACATGTTTGACGTCACACTGACATATCATTTTATCTGTAACATCATGACATGTTTGACATCACACTGACATATATTTTTATCTGTAACATCATGACATGTTTGACGTCACACTGACAGATATCTTTTTATCTGTAACATTATGACATGTTTGACGTCACACTGACATATATTTTTATCTGTAACATCATGACATGTTTGATGTCACACTGACAGATATCTTTTTATCTGTAACATCATGACATGTTTGACGTCACACTGACAGATAATTTTTATCAGTAACATCATGACATGTTTGACGTCACACTGACATACATTTTTATCTGTAACATCATGACATGTTTGACGTCACACTGACAGATATCTTTTTATCTGTAACATCATGACATGTTTGACGTCACACTGACATATATTTTTATCTGTAACATCATGACATGTTTGATGTCACACTGACAGATATCTTTTTATCTGTAACATCATGACATGTTTGACGTCACACTGACAGATAATTTTTATCAGTAACATCATGACATGTTTGACGTCACACTGACATATATTTTTATCTGTAACATCATGACATGTTTGACGTCACACTGACAGATATCTTTTTATCTGTAACATCATGACATGTTTGACGTCACACTGACAGATAAATTTTATCAGTAACATCATGACATGTTTGACGTCACACTGACAGATATCTTTTTATCTGTAACATCATGACATGTTTGACGTCACACTGACAGATAAATTTTATCAGTAACATCATGACATGTTTGACGTCACACTGACATATATTTTTATCTGTAACATCATGACA
Organism: Bathymodiolus brooksi; assembly: GCA_963680875.1. NCBI lineage: Eukaryota > Metazoa > Mollusca > Bivalvia > Mytilida > Modiolidae > Bathymodiolus > Bathymodiolus brooksi. Next base: position 18,412,345 of record OY804583.1, on the reverse strand, counting down.
TGTTTGACGTCACACTGACGTATCTTTTTATCTGTAACACCATGACATGTTTGACGTCACACTGACATATATTTTTATCTGTAACATCATGACATGTTTGACGTCACACTGACAGATATCTTTTTATCTGTAACATCATGACATATTTGACGTCACACTGACATATATTTTTATCTGTAACATCATGACATGTTTGATGTCACACTGACAGATATCTTTTTATCTGTAACATCATGACATGTTTGACGTCACACTGACAGATAATTTTTATCAGTAACATCATGACATGTTTGACGTCACACTGACATATATTTTTATCTGTAACATCATGACATGTTTGACGTCACACTGACAGATATCTTTTTATCAGTAACATCATGACATGTTTGACGTCACACTGACAGATATCTTTTTATCTGTAACATTATGACATGTTTGACGTCACACTGATAGATATTTTTATCTGTAACATCATGACATGTTTGACGTCACACTGACATATTTTTATCTGTAACATCATGACATGTTTGATGTCACACTGACAGATATCTTTTTATCTGTAACATCATGACATGTTTGATGTCACACTGACATAATTTTTATCAGTAACATCATGACATGTTTGACGTCACACTGACAGATATCTTTCTATCTGTAACATCATGACATGTTTGACGTCTCACTGACATATATTTTTATCTGTAACATCATGACATGTTTGACGTCACACTGACAGATAATTTTTATCAGTAACATCATGACATGTTTGACGTCACACTGACATATATTTTTATCTGTAACATCATGACATGTTTGACGTCACACTGACAGATATCTTTTTATCTGTAACATCATGACATGTTTGACGTCACACTGACAGATAAATTTTATCAGTAACATCATGACATGTTTGACGTCACATTGACAGATATTTTTTTATCTGTAACATCATGACATGTTTGACGTCACACTGACAGATAAATTTTATCTGTAACATCATGACATGTTTGACGTCACACTGACATATATTTTTATCTGTAACATCATGACATGTTTGACGTCACACTGACGTATCTTTTTATCTGTAACACCATGACATGTTTGACGTCACACTGACATATGTTTTTATCTGTAACATCATGACATGTTTGACGTCATACTGACAGATATCTTTTTATCTGTAACATCATGACATATTTGACGTCACACTGACATATATTTTTATCTGTAACATCATGACATGTTTGATGTCACACTGACAGATATCTTTTTATCTGTAACATCATGACATGTTTGACGTCACACTGACAGATAATTTTTATCAGTAACATCATGACATGTTTGACGTCACACTGACATATATTTTTATCTGTAACATCATGACATGTTTGACGTCACACTGACAGATATCTTTTTATCTGTAACATCATGACATGTTTGATGTCACACTGACAGATAATTTTTATCAGTAACATCATGACATGTTTGACGTCACACTGACATATATTTTTATCTGTAACATCATGACATGTTTGACGTCACACTGACAGATATCTTTTTATCTGTAACATCATGACATGTTTGACGTCACACTGACAGATAATTTTTATCAGTAACATCATGACATGTTTGACGTCACACTGACAGATATCTTTTTATCTGTAACATCATGACATGTTTGACGTCACACTGACATATATTTTTATCTGTAACATCATGACATGTTTGATGTCACACTGACAGATATCTTTTTATCTGTAACATCATGACATGTTTGACGTCACACTGACATACATTTTTATCTGTAACATCATGACATGTTTGACGTCACACTGACAGATATCTTTTTATCTGTAACATCATGACATGTTTGACGTCACACTGACAGATAATTTTTATCAGTAACATCATGACATGTTTGACGTCACACTGACATATATTTTTATCTGTAACATCATGACATGTTTGACGTCACACTGACAGATATCTTTTTATCTGTAACATCATGACATGTTTGACGTCACACTGACAGATAAATTTTATAGTAACATCATGACATGTTTGACGTCACACTGACATATATTTTTATCTGTAACATCATGACATGTTTGACGTTACACTGACAGATATCTTTTTATCTGTAACATCATGACATGTTTGATGTCACACTGACATATATTTTTATCTGTAACATCATGACATGTTTGACGTCACACTGACAGATATCTTTTTATCTGTAACATCATGACATGTTTGACGTCACACTGACATATCATTTTATCTGTAACATCATGACATGTTTGACATCACACTGACATATATTTTTATCTGTAACATCATGACATGTTTGACGTCACACTGACAGATATCTTTTTATCTGTAACATTATGACATGTTTGACGTCACACTGACATATATTTTTATCTGTAACATCATGACATGTTTGATGTCACACTGACAGATATCTTTTTATCTGTAACATCATGACATGTTTGACGTCACACTGACAGATAATTTTTATCAGTAACATCATGACATGTTTGACGTCACACTGACATACATTTTTATCTGTAACATCATGACATGTTTGACGTCACACTGACAGATATCTTTTTATCTGTAACATCATGACATGTTTGACGTCACACTGACATATATTTTTATCTGTAACATCATGACATGTTTGATGTCACACTGACAGATATCTTTTTATCTGTAACATCATGACATGTTTGACGTCACACTGACAGATAATTTTTATCAGTAACATCATGACATGTTTGACGTCACACTGACATATATTTTTATCTGTAACATCATGACATGTTTGACGTCACACTGACAGATATCTTTTTATCTGTAACATCATGACATGTTTGACGTCACACTGACAGATAAATTTTATCAGTAACATCATGACATGTTTGACGTCACACTGACAGATATCTTTTTATCTGTAACATCATGACATGTTTGACGTCACACTGACAGATAAATTTTATCAGTAACATCATGACATGTTTGACGTCACACTGACATATATTTTTATCTGTAACATCATGACATGTTTGACGTCACACTGACGTATCTTTTTATCTGTAACACCATGACATGTTTGACGTCACACTGACATATATTTTTATCTGTAACATCATGACATGTTTGACGTCACACTGACAGATATCTTTTTATCTGTAACATCATGACATATTTGACGTCACACTGACATATATTTTTATCTGTAACATCATGACATGTTTGATGTCACACTGACAGATATCTTTTTATCTGTAACATCATGACATGTTTGACGTCACACTGACAGATAATTTTTATCAGTAACATCATGACATGTTTGACGTCACACTGACATATATTTTTATCTGTAACATCATGACATGTTTGACGTCACACTGACAGATATCTTTTTATCAGTAACATCATGACATGTTTGACGTCACACTGACATATATTTTTATCTGTAACATCATGACATGTTTGACGTCACACTGACAGATATCTTTTTATCTGTAACATCATGACATGTTTGACGTCACACTGACAGATCATTTTTATCAGTAACATCATGACATGTTTGACGTCACACTGACAGATATCTTTTTATCTGTAACATCATGACATGTTTGACGTCACACTGACATATATTTTTATCTGTAACATCATGACATGTTTGATGTCACACTGACAGATATCTTTTTATCTGTAACATCATGACATGTTTGACGTCACACTGACAGATAATTTTTATCAGTAACATCATGACATGTTTGACGTCACACTGACATACATTTTTATCTGTAACATCATGACATGTTTGACGTCACACTGACAGATATCTTTTTATCTGTAACATCATGACATGTTTGACGTCACACTGACAGATAATTTTTATCAGTAACATCATGACATGTTTGACGTCACACTGACATATATTTTTATCTGTAACATCATGACATGTTTGACGTCACACTGACAGATATCTTTTTATCTGTAACATCATGACATGTTTGACGTCACACTGACAGATAAATTTTATCAGTAACATCATGACATGTTTGACGTCACACTGACATATATTTTTATCTGTAACATCATGACATGTTTGACGTCACACTGACAGATATCTTTTTATCTGTAACATCATGACATGTTTGATGTCACACTGACATATATTTTTATCTGTAACATCATGACATGTTTGACGTCACACTGACAGATATCTTTTTATCTGTAACATCATGACATGTTTGACGTCACACTGACAGATACATTTTATCAGTAACATCATGACATGTTTGACGTCACACTGACATATATTTTTATCTGTAACATCATGACATGTTTGACGTCACACTGACAGATATCTTTTTATCTGTAACATCATGACATGTTTGACGTCACACTGACAGATAATTTTCAGCATCAGGTTCTGTTTGTTGATAGTGACAATATCACTCATTATATATCAAAGTGAAAATGTCCTAATTACTGATAAATATAATTACGGAGAATTTTAATTTGTTTACCCTTTCTGTTGATACAGATTTAAAAGAAACTCAGTGCAGTAATATTCAATTTATTAATAATGATTCAATTTTATATATAGATAATTGTGAAAAATAAACACACAAAAATACTGTTAGCAATCTTTATAAAGCTTTTATTATAGTCATTGTTTCATAACATTCCTCCCATTTACCTTTTGAGCCCAACACAATTAAATGAGTGGAGAGTAATTGTAGCTTGATCATCCACGTATTATTAATGACGTAGCCGTACAATATAAATTTTCTCTTGTTTGGGACCACTTCCTTTATGAAGCTTCAGCAGGTATAATTTTATTAACAGGGTTAACATATAAAAAAAAAACATTGCACTTGACCAGGACAAGTAGAGCACAAAAATCTTCTTGTCAAGATTCTTGATTCACCATCACATAACTTACTTGCTTAAAAATAACCCTTGTTAAGAAAAAGATATTAATGGGGTAATCAAGCCATAAATCCAAGAACAGACAATACAATGGCCAAAATAAAAGGGATAAACAATGATCTACACACTACGATAAACAATGATCTACAAAACACTATGATAAACAATGATCTACAAAACACTATGATAAACAATGATCTACAAAACACTATGATAAACAATGATCTACAAAGCACTACGTTAAACAATGATCTACAAAACACTACGATAAACAATGATCTACAAAGCACTACGATAAACAATGATCTACAAAACACTACGTTAAACAATGATCTACAAAACACTACGTTAAACAATGATCTACAAAACACTATGATAAATAATGATCTACAAAGCACTACGATAAACAATGATCTACAAAACACTACATTAAACAATGATCTACAAAACACTACGATAAACAATGATCTACAAAACACTACGATAAACAATGATCTACAAAACACTATGATAAACAATGATCTACAAAACTCTATGATAAACAATGATCTACTAAACACTACGATAAACAATGATCTACAAAACACTACGATAAACAATGATCTACAAAACACTACGATAAGCAATGATCTACAAAACACTATGATAAACAATGATCTACAAAACTCTATAATAAACAATGATCTACAAAACACTACGATAAACAATGATCTACAAAACACTACGATAAACAATGATCTACAAAACACTACGGTAAACAATGATCTACAAAACACTACGATAAACAATGATCTACAAAACACTATGATAAACAATGATCTACAAAACTCTATGATAAACAATGATCTACAAAACACTACGATAAACAATGATCTACAAAACACTATGATAAACAATGATCTACAAAACACTATGATAAACAATGATCTACAAAACTCTATGATAAACAATGATCTACTAAACACTACGATAAACAATGATCTACAAAATACTACGATAAACAATGATCTACAAAACACTACACAGAAAATAAAGGAATGAGTAACCAGAAGCCTATTTAAAGTAAATGATAGAGAATACTGATGGGGCAATCAAAAATGGACAACATAATATGTGTTGGACATCACTATACACAAACAAGCTCAAAAAAAGTAAATAAGACATTAGCCCTCTTACAAACAACTGAAGGTAAAGACAAACCGAACATCGTTTTATGTGGAAATCGTAACGGACATCACAACACGGAACTCAGAACATAAAGACACATAATAGGACAACTCAAAAAATATAAAAAATGAGCAAATAAGGGCAATAACAAAATTACAGAACACCAACACAGACCTCACCAAAAAAACCTAGGGTTATCTCGGGTGCTGTGGGAGGAACAAACAGTAATATTTTTTTTTATCTCGGGTGCTCTGGGAGGGACAAACAGTAATATTTTTTATATAATTTATAGTTTCAGATAAAGGAGAATTAAGCATTACAGACAACAACACAATGATTTTAATTGGAGCCATTCTTGGGTGTGTCATTATCTGTATGGGGATGTTTATAATGTTCCTCGTCTGGTACATCAAAAGACAGGCAATTTTATCTCACCAAAGTGCCACCAATCTTCAAAGGACCATCTCACAAGGTATGTCTTTGGTCTTTAGATAAACCACAAAAATATTTGGGTCTCCAAATAGACATTAACACAATACTAGGCAGTTTTATCTCACCAATATTTAAAAAATTATTAAAAGTATTCAAGTAATAACATCTGAAATAGCATTGGAAAGTGGAAGTTGATATTGATAATTTAGAAGACATAAACTTCAAAAATTGTGCCATTAAAACATACAATGTACATAACACCCAGGGAAAGCACTTTTACATCACATTCTGCAAGAGTGGATGATTGTCTAAAGATTATTTATATGACTACTATGTAAAAATAAATTGAAAAACATAGAAATACCACACTTTCAAAACAGTTCTAAAATCTAATTGGAAAATCATAAAAACAGGGCTCCCATCAGGTAAATAGTAAGAAAACTAGAAAATCATAGAAACAGGGCTCACATCAGGTAAATAGTAAGAAAACTAGAAAATCATAGAAACAGGGCTCCCATCAGGTAAATAGTAAGAAAACTAGAAAATCATAGAAACAGGGCTCCCATCAGGTAAATAGTAAGACAACTAGAAAATCATAGAAACAGGGCTCCCATCAGGTAAATAGTAAGAAAACTAGAAAATCATAGAAACAGGACTCCCATCAGGTAAATAGTAAGAAAACTAGAAAATCATAGAAACAGGGCTCCCATCAGGTAAATAGTAAGAAAACTAGAAAATCATAGAAACAGGGCTCCCATCAGGTAAATAGTAAGAAAACTAGAAAATCATAGAAACAGGGCTCCCATCAGGTAAATAGTAAGAAAACTAGAAAATCATAGAAACAGGGCTCCCATCAGATAAATAGTAAGTGTCGTCGGGTCGATTCTCAGTGGAATATTATAACAAGACATAGTGAGTTCTAACATTTATTGCAGTTGGAATTCATATTTCCATATAAAATAGACCCTGTAATGACAATATAAAATATATAAATAATGGATCAAGAAAGATAACTCTTGATAATTTATGCATTGGAATAAAGTAAATTACAAATATTACAAGTTTCTATTCCATTATTCTAACAAAATATTTATTCTCTATAAATGATTTATATACCTGCTCATAGTTCTCATGGACATTTAGAAACATTAAACAAGTGGTATTACTTGTACAATAATGGTTTCACATGAACCAAACAAAATAATAACAAAATTAAGAATAAACTAAACATTGTAATACGAAACAAAATAATAACAAAACATAAAAATAAGCATAAGCTCAACATTATAATAAAGTAAAATAAAAAGTAGCATAATTAGCATCAATAAGCAAAACTATAAAAACAATTATCTTTACCTCACACTGGGGTGCAAAGGTCTTGGAATACAGGATATACCTCAGATCAAGCTGTTCATCAGTATTTAATATATCATGGCAACCTGAATATAAAAAATGGGTTTATAACTATTGTGCTCAAAACATGCACAAAACACAGTTTACACATAGAATTGTTAATAACTCACCTTTTTAATATTTTAATGGTAAAAATAGTATTATGCTCAATATTAAACTCATATTTCATAATTCCAAATATTATTTCATTTAACCTTTAACATTTTATTGGAATTAATGTTTTATAAGTTTATCACATTTTAATAGCATTTAATATGTTAAAATAAGTTTATCACAATTTAATATGTTTTATAAATCAGTCAATCAATCAACTCAATCTCACTGAGAAAGTTATTTTATAGACAATTAGTAAGTTTAGTATAAATACCTTAATGAATGTTAGTGGTGTCAAATAGAAATATCATCAGTTCAATAGTCATCCAAAATTGGATCCAAAAGAATAGTAGTTGGCAATATGTCTGCCTTCCAAGATATGAAAAAGTAATAGAATGTCTCAAAGAACAAAAGAATTTCCCACCAAAAATTCAGGTGACTACAATAACCAATGAAATAAAATAACTGGTCAAACTTAACTAATCAAATATGCAAAGACAAGATACATATCAGGGTTACCTTTGTGAACTTAGGTCATAACACTAATTAGAATACAAAACATAATTTTATTATTAAGAGGTTTTAAATATTATAATTAAATGAAAAAATTATTAAAGTAATTATATGAATATATTTTATTTAAAAAATATATTTTATGAACATAGTAAAAATGAAAACTTAAATTATTTACAAACTGTCAAAATTGACTCTTCCACATAAGAAAACTAGAAAATCATAGAAACAGGGCTCCCATCAGGTAAATAGTAAGAAAACTAGAAAATCATAGAAACAGGGCTCCCATCAGGTAAATAGTAAGAAAACTAGAAAATCATAGAAACAGGGCTCCCATCAGGTAAATAGTAAGAAAATTAGAAAATCATAGAAACAGGGCTCCCATCAGGTAAATAGTAAGAAAACTAGAAAATCATAGAAACAGGGCTCACATCAGGTAAATAGTAAGAAAACTAGAAAATCATAGAAACAGGGCTCCCATCAGGTAAATAGTAAGAAAATTAGAAAATCATAGAAACAGGGCTCCCATCAGGTAAATAGTAAGAAAACTAGAAAATCATAGAAACAGGGCTCACATCAGGTAAATAGTAAGAAAACTAGAAAATCATAGAAACAGGGCTCCCATCAGGTAAATAGTAAGAAAACTAGAAAATCATAGAAACAGGGCTCACATCAGGTAAATAGTAAGAAAACTAGAAAATCATAGAAACAGGGCTCCCATCAGGTAAATAGTAAGACAACTAGAAAATCATAGAAACAGGGCTCCATCAGGTAAATAGTAAGAAAACTAGAAAATCATAGAAACAGGGCTCCCATCAGGTAAATAGTAAGAAAACTAGACAGTTTGAAGTGTGCTGACTAATTGGATAGACTATATGTATGCTTTAGAAAAACAACCATCTAAGAATTGAAGTTGAATGAGTCTAAAATTTGAACACTTTAATCACACACAATATATCCATATGTATGTTAAATAGAGCATCTCTAAATCAGGTTACAGGGAACCAGTACTTTTTTAAGGATGGCCTGAAATGAATAAACAATGTCTTATATGTTCTGTATCACTTACAAACAGGAAGTGCTGTGTACCATGCTGTCCAGGAATCATGTGACGGTCATGTGTCGTCAGAACCTATTCAAGTTACAGACAAAATGCTGACAGATGAAGACGAGAGTCATCGTGTCTGGAACCAGCCTACAGCGCCACCTATTGAGGAAGATTGTGATAAGGAAAGACCACCAAGCTATCACGAAACATGTATTCCGCCCAGTTATGAAAATACAAATCCAAATACTGATGGAAGAGATATTGTGTAATTAAACTTTTGTTTATGTCAGGATATGTCCAATTGAAATATGATGAAAACTCTACATAAAAAGTTTTCTACTTATATATACATTTTTTGGGTATATATAAATGTATGAAATATTATACATGTAATTTCATAAATACATGTAATTATGATTTAATGAATTGAGAGTAGAAATTGAATTCTAGAAGGAATATTTGTATATTATTATTAATAAAAAAAAATGAACTGATTATTTAATGTTCTATAACTTGACTATAAAGGATCTGCATTTTAAAAAGCAGAAATGTTGTATAATTAATTATCTAAAGGCCATTAAGAACATCAATAGATATATTATATGATGTCTATTTATAAAATACATTTGTAAAGGGCAACGACTCTGCAACTCAATGATAAAAATTAATAAACTTATTATCTCCCTTTAAACTTATTCTTCAGTTTGAATCAAATTTTGCTGTTATTGTCAAAAACAATATTTAATATTTATTTTTATTCTCTTGAAAAGATTATTTTAAAAGTCCCAATTTCGATTTTTATTTTTAAGCTAGTATCAAAATACCCAAAATCTGATTGCTCATTTGATTTATATTCATTTGATAATTAAAATATTTATATTTCACATTAAAATGACATTTAATGAAAAAAATTATATAGATTCACTCAACATTAATGCCTTGTTAATTTTGGTGTAAACTCTGTAACCTTTGTATATATCATATATCATATATCATATATCATATATCATAATGGCTAAGACATTTATCATGTACCATGGAATCTTTCTTGAGAAACTAAGTCTTTTGTAACCTGATTTTATCTCTGTTCTGTTTCTATATTAAACAAATCTGTCTTGAAGAAAGAAGAATGTTTTGAGAAGATATACAATAGAGTCTATAAGCAAATCTCATAGCAAGTGACTTGTTCTTCGTAGAATTTCATAGCTTTTGATTTAATCTTCATAAAATCACATGGCAAGTGCTTTATTCTTTGTAGAATCTCATATGACAAGTGACTTGTTCTCCATATAATCTCACAACAAGTGCTTTATTCTTTGTAGAATCTCATAGCAAGTGACTTGATCTCAATAGAATCTCATGGCAAGTGACTTGTTCTCCATATAATCTCATAACAAGTGACTTGTTCTCCATAGAATCTCATGGCAAGTGACTTGTTTTCAATTTAATTTCATGGCAAGTGACTTGTTCTCAATTTAATTTCACAACAAGTGCTTTAATCTTTGTAGAATCTCATTGCAAGTGACTAGTTCTCAATTTATTCTCATATCAAGTGCTTTTTTATTTGTAGAATCTCATAACAAGGGATAGTTATATTTGATTCTTTCATTACACCATCTCTCAGACTCATATAATATTATTATGGTTAAATCTCAGTTAAAAATTTTACGTCAGGTTTACATGGTTATGTCCATTTCCCATTATGGTTGCATAGCATTTTGTTAGATCTCCATGGCTACGATCCTATGATAGTTAGATTTACATCTACCTATGCAATCAGTGGCTATCGCTATCTATGGTTATGAGTTTCATTGGGGCGTTTGTTTGATGGTGGTACAATTTTTAGTTATTCACCTGATTTCAGCTATTTTCCTCTGAAAAATAACTTTGGAATGTTGCAGGACATGGTCAGATCAAGTCAAAAATGGAGGTTTTGATAGTGGGGGGGGTGGTAGATGGTTTCAGCTATTTTTCATTGATTGTCAGTTATTTTATTTTATTTTATTTTCTTGCCAGTTTTTCGCTGACTTACAGATTCGTTGTCTGGTTTCCTCGCCCAATTAGACTTGGCCGTCACAATATATAGTGAAAAAATGCATTAGACACGAGTAATAGAATTTAGAATGTACATTCGTTTTATTGTAATTTACAAATTTTTTAGATAATATCTGCGGAAAAAAATTGTAATCTAGTTAAGGGTAGTATTGTACATGATATTAAATTATATTTTGTATGTTGTATTTTATATTGTAGAATTGAATTGGTTTTATGAGAATTAAAATGAATTGATATCTGTTTGTCTTTATTTTACATAATATTTATGTTTAAAGAATTTGTGCATTTTATTGTAGAAATTACTTCATATTATTATTATTTGAAATGTTTATTTTGCAATTCTGAAGTTTAACCCAAATATAATTGTTTTCGTTAGATAAAAGTACAAATATGTAATATATATATATATATATATCTGAATGTGAAAATTTTTATGACAATTTTGCTTTATTACATATTGTAAACATTTAACAATAGAAACAACATTGTCAGTCCTTCACGTTTTGTTCTCCAATGCCAGATTTAAGCGCTCTTTCGTTCGAAAGCAGAACTTGGCAGTAGACATTGCCTAAACCGACACGTCTAAAATTGCCATAACTTTGACAGAATTGATTAGACGTAAATTAAACATATTTATCTTGTTTTTAATGGTTGTGAATTACCAGTATTGTGGGTTTTTCCTTTCAAAAAACGAAATACGGAAGCGAAATTTCACGGACATAATTTATTAAGAAGTTATCAGAAGTATTATGGCAATATCTAAGTCATACGCCAAATTTTGTAGCATAATTTTACAGCCTACAGATTTAGCACATTTTTGTCATCTATTAATGTTTTACCCATTAAAATTAAATTAAATTTTGACACAAACCAACTTCGTCATGCTGCTGATGATGGCCATCTTCCATCATTAATTGACCATGATTGTGTTATCCACAAGTAGATGAAAATCCAACTAACGTAGGATCATGACCTCTACGGCTCCCATTGCAAAAAAAAAATAATGACAAAATGTTTGACTTCCATTTTTCTGGTCAAATCATGGCGTTTAATGATATATATTTATTAATATTTAAATTTAAGTTTGTTCTAATTTATAAATTAAATATCTACATTTTTTTAGATGTAGTTATAATGAATTTACCCATTTTAGATGAGGCCATCGTGGTCGTGATCGTATGGAAGTTGGATTTACAACTACCTATGCAATCAGTGCATATCACTACTAATGTTGTCAGTTCGAATCCCACTCAGGCGAGGTGTACTTGATACAATATTATGTGATAAAATTTGTCAGTGACTTGCAGTATTTTTATTTATGAATACACCTTAATTTCTTCTTTTAGAATTTGAACTAATTCAGACATCACAGAGACTGTACATATCATGGTCCTTTTTACACAGATTTCATATTCATTATATACAAATTCAGTGTCATCAATTCATATTTTTTTGTGGTGAAATGTAAACAAAATTGTAAGTTAGGAACAAATTATATATTTGAAGTTGATATATACATGTATGCTATATGTGATTTTTATTTTTACATATTTTTTCATCTGTCAACCATGTTAGGATTTGCAATTGTAATATTTTAAGTTTTGGTGATAAGGTTAGTTTTCAAAGATGGCAACTATCATTTTAGCTTGCTTGTGTCTATACATAGTCATATGTATCCATTATCACATGATGTCATGTATCCTTTATCATGTGACCTCATGTTTTCTTTATCATGTGACTTCATGTATCCTTTATCATGCAACTTCATGTATCCTTTATCATGTGACTTCATGTGTCCTTTATCATCATGTGATGTCATGTATCCTTTATCATGTGAATTCATGTATCCTTTATCATGTGACTTAATGTATCCTTTATCATGTGACTTCATGTATTCTTTATCATGTGCCCCCTAGTATCCTTTATCATGTGATAAGGTACACATGGGCACATATTATTCAATTTAATGTTTTGTTATGTGTGAATCATGATTAACGTTTATATGATTAGGTGTTGTGTAAAGTTAAAGTTGTGTATAATTACATTATGTGTGCTATATTGTATAATGTATCAAATTGATATCAACATGAAATTTTCAAACCCCGGTATCGTGCAATTTTTTTCAGGATATTTTATTACCTGCTACAATTGCTTTATATTTTATATTCTAGTCACAATTTTAATTTGTCATAATAGTGACATTAAACACCATAAACGTAACCTCATCATAATCTGGTGTATTATTGACAGTTTTATACTTTTTTTCATTTTTTATGACCCTGTAATTCAAAATTTTTGGATGGTTATTGGATAATTTTTTTATATGATTTTTTTTTATCAGGCAGTCCACTATCATCTAATGACATTCAGTATCTAGACCGCATCGGTTTTTGTAATAATTAACATGCTCGCCTTGTTTGTAGTAGATCGGGTCAAATTAAAGACTATAAAATTGGTAAACGTTGCTTCTCTGCTACGTATGCGACATTAAAGGAGTATGAGCACTGACTGGTTCACACGTAATCAGGAATATGTGTCCGAGTGGAGCAACATGTCTACCTGCGAACTCTTGTTTCAGAGAATTAGCACGATAAAAATCCAACTACTAATGTTTGTCTAATTCAAAGTAGGTTTAGTCATCACACATCTCATCAAAATGTAACTTAATCTTATCATGATATTACTGTAAACAACAATCACTCACTCATTCAGTAACCAATCATAGCAGAGGTCACATGTCAATCAAACAATCAGCAACAAGCCAACAAAATCTTGAAGTATTGAACAGGATAATGGTTTATAAAAAGTGTAGATTGGTTGTAAAGTTATGTGATTAGCTGATACTGACCAATCAGCAACAAGCCTACAAAATTTTGAAGTATTGAACAGGATAATGGTTTATATAAAGGGTAGATTGGTTGTAAAGTTATGTGATTAGCTGATACTGACCAATCAGCAACAAGCCTACAAAATCTTGAAGTATTGAACAGGATAATGGTTTATAAAAAGGGTAGAGTGGTTGGAAAGTTATGTGATACTGAATGTTGTTAGATATTAGTGGAGAACCATATAAAATATTTAAAAAAATAAAGATATCATTTGTACTTAACCTGTTTTTTTGTCAAATAGGTTGATTAAATTTGTTCCTTGGCTTCTTTGTCAAATATATCAGACTTTTTTCTTCAACCATTTTTTTGCTTTTCTTTTTTGCAATCTACAACAAAAATTTGGCAAATTAAGGATCGTATGGCATTAGTGAATGGTAAGAAATCTAATAAGAATATAGGTGTACTATAATTATTTTATTACTATGAATAATGACGGAATTTACACCATTTTCATGAAATTAGTATAATCTTCACTGTGAACTTTAATAACATAAAAGTTGGATCATGGGGATTTCCTATATCCATGTAACGTTGTGAGTTTGAACCCCGTTCATGGCAAGGTGTACTCGTTACAACATTATGTGATGAAGTTTGTCAGTGACTTGCGGCAGGTCTGTGTTTTTTTCTCCGGTTACTCTGGTTTTCTCCACCAATAAAACTGACCTCCACGATATAACTGAAATATTGTTTAACAGTGGCATTAAACACCATAACTATAACCCCTCCTATATCCATGTTAAAAAGTTGAATCAAACTTAGATTAATTAAAATTAACAAGAAGTCCAAGTATTTGTTTTATTTTTAACTAAATGACTCTTGTGTATTCTGAGCAAAATAATTAACTGCTTTGTTTGTTTCAGTGATATTTTTTTGTGTTACAAGATTAATTTGTCGGAAATTATTTTTGTAATTTTTATGAAAGTCAAACATGAATTAAGTGAACACTAAATAAAACAGAAATCCTTTGTAAAAATGAACACTGAATAAATCAGAAAACTAGATAAACAGAAATCCTTTGTAAAAATGAACACTAAATAAACAGAAATCCTTTGTAAACTGAAAACTGAATAAACAGAAATCATTTGTAAAATGAACACTAAATAAACAGAAATCCTTTGTAAAATGAACACTAAATAAACAGAAATCCTTTGTAAAATGAAAACTAGATAAACAGAAATCCTTTGTAAAAATGAACACTAAATAAACAGAAATCCTTTGTAAAATGAACACTAAATAAACAGAAATCATTTGTAAACTGAAAACTAAATAAACAGAAATCATTTGTAAAATGAAAACTAAATAAACAGAAATCCTTTGTAAAAATGAACACTAAATAAACAGAAATCCTTTGTAAAATGAACACTGAATAAACAGAAATCCTTTGTAAAATGAACACTAAATAAACAGAAATCATTTGTAAACTGAAAACTAAATAAACAGAAATCATTTGTAAAATGAACACTAAATAAACAGAAATCCTTTGTAAAATGAACACTAAATAAACAGAAATCATTTGTAAACTGAAAACTAAATAAACAGAAATCATTTGTAAACTGAAAACTAAATAAACAGAAATCCTTTGTAAAATGAACACTAAATAAACAGAAATCATTTGTAAAATGAACACTGAATAAACAGAAATCCTATGTAAAATGAACACTAAATAAACAGAAATCCTTTGTAAAATGAACACTAAATAAACAGAAATCCTTTGTAAAATGAACACTGAATAAACAGAAATCATTTGTAAACTGAAAACTAAATAAACAGAAATCATTTGTAAAATGAACACTGAATAAACAGAAATCATTTGTAAACTGAAAACTAAATAAACAGAAATCATTTGTAAACTGAAAACTAAATAAACAGAAATCATTTGTAAAATGAACACTAAATAAACAGAAATCCTTTGTGAAATGAACACTGAATAAACAGAAATCATTTGTAAACTGAACACTAAATAAACAGAAATCCTTTGTAAAATGAACACTGAATAAACAGAAATCATTTGTAAACTGAAAACTAAATAAACAGAAATCCTTTGTAAACTGAAATCATTTGTAAAATGAACACTGAATAAACAGAAATCCTATGTAAAATGAACACTGAATAAACAGAAATCCTATGTAAAATGAACACTAAATAAACAGAAATCATTTGTAAAATGAACACTAAATAAACAGAAATCCTTTGTAAAATGAACACTAAATAATCAGAAATCCTTTGTAAAATGAACACTGAATAAACAGAAATCATTTGTAAACTGAAAACTAAATAAACAGAAATCATTTGTAAACTGAAAACTAAATAAACAGAAATCATTTGTAAAATGAACACTAAATAAACAGAAATCCTTTGTAAAATGAACACTGAATAAACAGAAATCATTTGTAAACTGAAAACTAAATAAACAGAAATCCTTTGTAAAATGAACACTAAATAAACAGAAATCCTTTGTAAAAATGAACACTGAATAAATCAGAAATCCTTTGTAAAAATGAACACTAAATAAACAGAAATCCTTTGTAAAATGAACACTGAATAAACAGAAATCATTTGTAAACTGAAAACTAAATAAACAGAAATCATTTGTAAACTGAAAACTAAATAAACAGAAATCATTTGTAAAATGAACACTAAATAAACAGAAATCCTTTGTAAAATGAACACTGAATAAACAGAAATCATTTGTAAACTGAAAACTAAATAAACAGAAATCCTTTGTAAACTGAAATCATTTGTAAACTGAAAACTAAATAAACAGAAATCCTTTGTAAACTGAAAACTAAATAAACAGAAATCATTTGTAAAATGAACACTGAATAAACAGAAATCCTATGTAAAATGAACACTAAATAAACAGAAATCATTTGTAAAATGAACACTAAATAAACGGAAATCCTTTGTAAAATGAACACTGAATAAACAGAAATCATTTGTAAACTGAAAACTAAATAAACAGAAATCCTTTGTAAACTGAAATCCTTTGTAAAATGAACACTAAATAAACAGAAATCCTTTGTAAAATGAACACTAAATAAACAGAAATCCTTTGTAAAATGAACACTGAATAAACAGAAATCATTTGTAAACTGAAAACTAAATAAACAGAAATCATTTGTAAACTGAAAACTAAATAAACAGAAATCATTTGTAAAATGAACACTAAATAAACAGAAATCATTTGTAAAATGAACACTGAATAAACAGAAATCATTTGTAAACTGAAAACTAAATAAACAGAAATCCTTTGTAAACTGAACACTAAATAAACAGAAATCATTTGTAAACTGAAAACTAAATAAACAGAAATCCTTTGTAAACTGAAAACTAAATAAACAGAAATCATTTGTAAAATGAACACTGAATAAACAGAAATCCTATGTAAAATGAACACTAAATAAACAGAAATCATTTGTAAAATGAACACTAAATAAACGGAAATCCTTTGTAAAATGAACACTGAATAAACAGAAATCATTTGTAAACTGAAAACTAAATAAACAGAAATCCTTTGTAAACTGAAATCCTTTGTAAAATGAACACTAAATAAACAGAAATCCTTTGTAAAATGAACACTAAATAAACAGAAATCCTTTGTAAAATGAACACTGAATAAACAGAAATCATTTGTAAACTGAAAACTAAATAAACAGAAATCCTTTGTAAACTGAAAACTAAATAAACAGAAATCATTTGTAAAATGAACACTAAATAAACAGAAATCCTATGTAAAATGAACACTGAATAAACAGAAATCCTATGTAAAATGAACACTAAATAAACAGAAATCATTTGTAAAATGAACACTAAATAAACAGAAATCCTTTGTAAAATGAACACTAAATAAACAGAAATCCTTTGTAAAATGAACACTGAATAAACAGAAATCATTTGTAAAATGAAAACTAAATAAACAGAAATCATTTGTAAACTGAAAACTAAATAAACAGAAATCCTTTGTAAACTGAAATCCTTTGTAAAATGAACACTAAATAAACAGAAATCCTTTGTAAAATGAACACTAAATAAACAGAAATCCTTTGTAAAATGAACACTGAATAAACAGAAATCATTTGTAAAATGAACACTGAATAAACAGAAATCCTATGTAAAATGAACACTAAATAAACAGAAATCCTTTGTAAAATGAACACTAAATAAACAGAAATCCTTTGTAAAATGAACACTGAATAAACAGAAATCCTTTGTAAAATGAACACTGAATAAACAGAAATCATTTGTAAAATGAAAACTAAATAAACAGAAATCCTATGTAAAATGAACACTAAATAAAACAGAAATCCTTTGTAAAATGAACACTGAATAAACAGAAATCCTTTGTAAAATGAACACTGAATAAACAGAAATCCTTTGTAAAATGAACACTGAATAAACAGAAATCATTTATAAAATGAAAACTAAATAAACAGAAATCCTTTGTAAAATGAACACTGAATAAACAGAAATCCTTTGTAAAATGAACACTGAATAAATCAGAAATCCTTTGTAAAATGAACACTAAATAAACAGAAATCCTTTGTAAAAATGAACACTGAATAAACAGAAATCCTATGTAAAATGAACACTGAATAAACAGAAACCCTATGTAAAATGAACACTAAATAAAACAGAAATCCTTTGTAAAATGAAAACTAAATAAACAGAAATCCTTTGTAAAATGAACACTGAATAAATCAGAAATCCTTTGTAAAATGAACACTAAATAAACAGAAATCCTTTGTAAAATGAACACTGAATAAACAGAAATCCTTTGTAAAATGAACACTGAATAAACAGAAATCCTTTGTAAAATGAAAACTAAATAAACAGAAATCATTTGTAAAATGAACACTAAATAAACAGAAATCCTTTGTAAAAATGAACACTGAATAAACCGAAATCCTTTGTAAAATGAACACTGAATAAACAGAAATCCTTTGTAAAAATGAACACTGAATAAACAGAAATCCTTTGTAAAATGAACACTGAATAAACAGAAATCCTTTGTAAAATGAACACTGAATAAACAGAAATCATTTGTAAAATGAAAACTAAATAAACAGAAATCCTTTGTAAAATGAACACTAAATAAACAGAAATCATTTGTAAAATGAACACTGAATAAACAGAAATCCTTTGTAAAAATGAACACTGAATAAACAGAAATCCTTTGTAAAATGAACACTGAATAAACAGAAATCCTTTGTAAAATGAACACTAAATAAACAGAAATCCTTTGTAAAATGAACACTGAATAAACAGAAATCCTTCATAAAATGAACACTGAATAAACAGAAATGATTTGTAAAATGAACACTAAATAAACAGAAATCATTTGTAAACTGAAAACTAAATAAACAGAAATCATTTGTAAACTGAAAACTAAATAAACAGAAATCATTTGTAAAATGAACACTAAATAAACAGAAATCCTTTGTAAAACTGAACACTAAATAAACAGAAATCCTTTGTAAAATGAACACTAAATAAACAGAAATCCTTTGTAAAATGAACACTGAATAAACAGAAATCCTTTGTAAAATGAAAACTAAATAAACAGAAATCATTTGTAAAATGAACACTGAATAAACAGAAATCCATTGTAAAAATGAACACTAAATAAACAGAAATCCTTTGTAAAATGAACACTAAATAAACAGAAATCCTTTGTAAAATGAACACTGAATAAACAGAAATCCTTTGTAAAATGAAAACTAAATAAACAGAAATCATTTGTAAAATGAACACTGAATAAACAGAAATCCTTTGTAAAAATGAACACTAAATAAACAGAAATCCTTTGTAAAATGAACACTGAATAAACAGAAATCCTTTGTAAAAATGAACACTAAATAAACAGAAATCCTTTGTAAAATGAACACTAAATAAACAGAAATCCTTTGTAAAATGAACACTGAATAAACAGAAATCCTTTGTAAAATGAAAACTAAATAAACAGAAATCATTTGTAAAATGAACACTGAATAAACAGAAATCCTTTGTAAAAATGAACACTAAATAAACAGAAATCCTTCTTTAAAAATGAACACTGAATAAACAGAAATCCTTTGTAAAAATGAACACTAAATAAACAGAAATCCTTTGTAAAAATGAACACTAAATAAACAGAAATCCTTTGTAAAATGAACACTAAATAAACAGAAATCCTATGTAAAATGAACACTAAATAAAACAGAAATCCTTTGTAAAATGAACACTGAATAAACAGAAATCCTTTGTAAAATGAACACTGAATAAACAGAAATCATTTGTAAAATGAACACTGAATAAACAGAAATCATTTGTAAAATGAAAACTAAATAAACAGAAATCCTTTGTAAAATGAACACTGAATAAACAGAAATCCTTTGTAAAATGAACACTGAATAAATCAGAAATCCTTTGTAAAATGAACACTAAATAAACAGAAATCATTTGTAAAAATGAACACTAAATAAACCAGAATAATTTGTAAACCGAACACTTAATAAACCAGAATCTTTTGTAACCCAAACATCAAATTAATTTCAATATCTGAAGTATAATGAAATGTGATTAATCCTAGTAATGGTTATTAAAAACAAAATTGTTCATTTTCACCAGATTTCAATAGAACCATATTTATAAAGTTAGTTTTTTTTTTTTTTTTAATAATTACAATAGATTGAATGTATTTTGTTTTTTTTTATATGATTTATTGCGTTATATTTCCATATTTTAAACTTAGATTTAAATTTACAAATACCGTATTTCTTATATTTAAAGCCTCCCTTCTAATTAACGCCCCCCTCCCTTATTCTAGCCTATAGAACATTTTAACTTCTAATTAACGCCCCCATTTCATAAAATGTAAACTCCACTTATCGGTACCTAATCAACAACACAGCGTGTAAGAGTTCCCAAAATAGTTACAGCGTGTGAAGAGTTTTACACATCACTAATCAGCAATAATTGTCCAGGTAAACAAACACGTTTTCTGTCAACATTAAAGAACTTGGCTGTCGCATGTTTTCCCTTTTCTTCGCCAAATTTAATTACTTTCAACTTAAAAGAAAAATTATATTTGTGTCTAGCTTTATTCTTAGATTCCATTTTAAATAGCAGTGGGTTTTAGTAAAGTTCTTAATTTTTCAACATCAGCAGCTTGTCCCGAAAATGTTTACGTACTACGTATACGGTAATTCTAATCCTATATTGAAAAACTTGTTGCCGGTTACAGTTGCAAATATTTTGCCACCTCTTTTAAGAAAAAATTAAATACTTTGCTGAGTTCGATGGGCACGTGTCCTACACATTGTTCTTTATTTCCATCATTTCGAACGAGTTTCACAGCAAATTTGTCATTTGCATTATTTTCTTCTCTGTCACAACGAAGTTTCTCGCTGATCTCGTATGTCCAGATTGATTTATATACGTGATAACCTTGAATAGAACTTTCTAAATTAAATTCCATTTGCTGCTCCATGCACGTTTCTAGATGGAATTTATAAATTAAGATCAGACCAACCGAACACGCACCGATTAACCGATATCAGAGACATTTCATTAGGTAATGTATATTGACATAGCACATGTATATTTCTATAGTCTGTTTCATCAAATTAACCTCATCTAACGGCTATAAAAGTCAGAAATTCGTTTCTCTAATTGACGCCCCCTATTTTAAAAATGCATTCGCCCCCGGGGCGTCTATTAGAAGAAATACGGTAAATATATTATTATTGGCTTTCACATCTTTAATGACAAAAGCAATGCAAGTGCAAACATAAGTTTATTGTTGAAAAAAATACAGTGTATATTACAGGTGTCATACAATAATGAATACATTAACAACAATCAGATTCAGAAACGAGCAAACTGCTTATATAAATCTGCCATCTTTAAAAACAATTTATATGTAGTTTGCACAAATAAGTGACTGAACGAGAGAGAAATGTTCAACCCATTTCTAGATCAAAGTTAATAATAATTATAATCCTTCACCAATGTATGTATTAATTTCATGAATATTGAAAAAAAAATATTTATAAATAAGAGGCATTCAAATGTTACCCACACTTTCCTATAATTGACTTTTTTTAATGATTAGCATAAGAAATTAGTATGTTGTGGCCTAAATATGAATTTTTTATTGAAATGTACATAATTTTTTAGTTAGCAATACCAAATCTAGAAGATTTGATTATATCAATGTTGTTTTGTTATGTCAGTTAACTGACTTTAATCTGTAATATTTTTAATTTTATTTGCAATATAATTATTATTTTCAAATAAAGATTTAAATGGTGATATTTGGCTTCTTTCATCAGCCATAATACAAGTGTACTGATGAGTTAAGGAGGTCATTGTGGTCGTTATTGTATGGTAGTTGGATTTACAACTACCTGTGCATTCAGTGCCTATCACCACTAAAGTTGTGAGTTCGAACCCTGTTAACGATGAGGTGTACTCGATACAACAGTATGTGATAAAGTTTGTCAGTGACTTGTGACAGGTCGGCAGTTTTCTGTGGGTACTCCGGTTTTCTCCACCATAAAACCTGACTGCCACAATATAACTGAAGTATTGTTGAAAGTGGTGTTAAACACCATAAACCCAAACCTAACCTGATGATTTAATATGTGTATGCCTCACTACTTGTACAGTTGTACATAAGATCAAATGATGCTTGTGTTGTTTAACAGTAACACGACAGGTGTCACTAGTGGAGCAGGAACTGCTACCCTTCCACAGCATCTGAGTTCACCCTTGGATTTTAGTGGGGTTCATGTTCCTGGTTCATTAGTTTTCTGTGTATTGTGGATCATTGGTTGTCTTTTTGTCCTTTATCGTTGTGTTATTTGTCCTTTATCGTTGTGTTATTTGTTCTTTATCGTTGTGTTATTTGTTCTTTATCGTTGTGTTATTTGTCTTTTATCGTTGTGTTATTTGTCCATTATCGTTGTGTTATTTGTTCTTTATCATTGTGTTATTTGTCCTTTATCGTGTTATTTGTCCTTTATCGTTGTGTTATTTGTCCTTTATCGTTGTGTTATTTGTCTTTTATAGTTGTGTTATTTGTCCTTTATCGTTGTGTTATTTGTCCTTTATCGTGTTATTTGTCCTTTATCGTTGTGTTATTTGTCCTTTATCGTGTTATTTGTCCTTTACCGTTGTGTTATTTGTTCTTTATCGTTGTGTTATTTGTCCTTTATCGTTGTGTTATTTTTCCTTTATCGTTGTATTATTTGTCCTTTATCGTGTTATTTGTCCTTTATCGTTGTGTTATTTGTTCTTTATCATTGTGTTATTTGTCGTTTATCGTTGTGTTATTTGTCCTTTATCGTTGTGTTATTTGTCCTTTATCGTTGTGTTATTTGTCCATTATCGTTGTGTTATTTGTTCTTTATCATTGTGTTATTTGTCCTTTATCGTTGTGTTATTTGTCCTTTATCGTTGTGTTATTTGTCCTTTATCATTGTGTTATTTGTTCTTTATACATTGTGTTATTTGTCCTTTATCGTTGTGTTATTTGTCTTTTATCGTTGTGTTATTTGTCCTTTATCGTTGTATGATTTGTCCTTTATCGTTGTGTTATTTGTCCTTTATCGTTGTGTTATTTGTCCTTTATCGTTGTGTTATTTGTCCTTTATCGTTGTGTTATTTGTTCTTTATCGTTGTGTTATTTGTTCTTTATCGTTGTTATTTGTCCTTTATCGTTGTGTTATTTGTCCTTTATCATTGTGTTATTTGTCCTTTATCGTTGTGTTATTTGTCCTTTATCGTTGTGTTATTTGTCCTTTATCGTTGTGTTATTTGTCCTTTATCGTTGTGTTATTTGTTCTTTATCGTTGTGTTATTTGTTCTTTATCATTGTGTTATTTGTCCTTTATCGTTGTGTTATTTGTCCTTTATTGTTGTGTTATTTGTCCTTTATTGTTGTGTTATTTGTCCTTTATCGTTGTGTTATTTGTCCTTTATTGTTGTGTTATTTGTCCTTTATCGTTGTGTTATTTGTCCTTCTTCATTTACAGCTTCTGAATACCCCTTTGGTATCTTCAAACTTTTCATAAAATCGGACATGATATTCTGGCTTGTTTTGCAGGGAGTGCATATAAATTTTTTATTTTTACTGACAATGTACATATATTGTGCTTATCCTGTAATGTCAAATAACAAATTATCTGACAAGAACAGGAACAAGCTTGGTCCAATCATTTTCATGGATGTCCTCTATTATGTCCATGCTTATACTGTTATAGGTACTTACCATACCCTCTACATGAATCAGATACCAGCAAATTGTATGTTTAGTGAGTGAGTGAGTGATTGTTGTTTAATGCCAACTCAGCAATTTTTCAGCTATATTATGGCCAGAACAAGTTAATTTTCAATGAGATGATTATGAGGTCTGCTTTTTACTAGACCAACAGCTGAGTTTAATTTTTATATAGTGTTAGCTCACTGACACAACAGTCTGGGAATAGACATGTGGCACCACTCTGACACATTATCCTGATTCCGAGCCAACCATTATCTGCTTTCTCCTTCATGCTGCGTGCTTAGCGGAGATGCAACAAATACCAATGTCTAAAAATCGTCCAAATTAAACTGAACATGTAATTTTGCATAGGAAAAGCACAGACATATATTAAAACGTTGTGTTCGAAAACATCACGTTTAAAAACCAATTTAACCGTTCGATGAACATCTAGTATTATAGATACGTATATATATACGGGACTTAAGTCTTAATCCGGTATGTATCACACTGTAATTCTTAATAGTCTAGTCCTGTAATAGGAAGAAGAAGTAGAAGATGCGTTAGAGATTCAGACACTTTACAGATTCATTAATTACATGATTAAACGTACAAGCTACTGAAATCAGTCACGGTGACTGTTAATACCCAATCAACGTTTTAAATTAATCAGTAAATACACGAAGACACAGTCACGGGTAGTTATCTTCTTCTTCTTCTTCTTCTTCTTCTTCTTTTTCACCGGAAGTGCCCCTTAGGGTGCTCTCTATGACGTCCGCTTCTATCATTGATGAAAATTTGAAATAAAAACACAGGACCAGACTTTAAGCAAAAATAATAATCCAGGATTAGTTTTTAATTAAAACAAAAATCTAGGGCCCCTGTGTCCATGATTTTTTTTTTTAAGTTAATAATATGAAATATTGACATCCACACTTGCCTTTTGGGCAGCACATTTCTGTGTCCACACTTGATAATTTTTAAAATATATTATAGTGGAATAAAATCCCATACATATAAATGAAAACTCTCCTAATCCCCTGTTCTATATGCTCCTCGAAAAAGTTGTCTACTAAAATGTTTTATTTTCGGATGATACCTTAATTAGAACAATGACAACATAAACATGGACAATACAATAGCATGGTCAATGAGTGCTTGTAGTTAACTGACTACTAGTTAGGACGGTAGAATATGTTGGTCAAAACAATTTTAAAATGATACAAGCATCTAATTCTAATAAGATCGTTTGTATCACTACTACTTGTGCCTTCAGAAGAATCAGTGGACCGCAAATGTTTGTTGGGGGGAGCGTTGTAAGTGGGCAGAAAAGTGTGGGGCGGAGGGGCTTCAAATGTACCCGTATACCACTTGATTTATTCAACATTGCTTGCTTCCATACTAAAAATTCAACTTTTTCCTACCCCCCCCCCCCCCCCCCCCCCCAAGTGTGTGGGGCATGACTCCCGACTCACACCCTTGTCCTATCTATACATGTTAAGTTCGAATTTGAAGAAAATTGTTGTTTTGTGTCTTCCCTGTTTTTTTAATATCGTTTTTCACAAGGACGTAAATGCATGATTTGTATAATTTGTAGTGAAATAACGTTTTATCACGCAGCTAGATTAAGTTAATAAATATAACTAAACATCTATGACCATCCTCTTGTACACGTGTCTGAGGCTTAATAAAGAATTTGACTTGACTTGTAATTAAAAATCTATGACCATCCTCTTGTACACTTAAGTGTCTGAGGCTTAATAAAGAATTTGACTTGACTTGTAATTAAAAATATATGACCATCCTCTTGTACACTTAAGTGTCTGAGGTTTAATAAAAAATTTGACTTGACTTGTAATTAAAAATCTATGATCATCCTCTTGTACACTTAAGTGTCTGAGGCTTAATAAAGAATTTGACTTGACTTGTCAATGATAGACGCGGACGTCATAGAGAGCACCCCAAGGGGCACTTCCGGTGAAAAGGCCCCATTAGGGCGGATATTGCGCAACTTCCGGTTGCGCATACGCACACCCATTCCACCCCTTCGGGTGACCTTCGGTCATTACGGGGTGACGTTTCATAACGTTACTTCCGGTCAAAATGCTCCACTGCGGTCACTTCCGGTAGCCATGGTACTTGTACTACTGTACTACATTTTGTACTATTACTATAGTAAGAAAAAAGCGCGGGGAAAATCCGGGCATGCGCAGAACATAATTCCGGTTAGGATGTCACTTCCGGTCAGGGCCTCTTCCGGTCACGTGACTTCCGGAAATGCTACTTGAGCTGTGCCATATGCTACTGATGTTTTAATAAGATGATGATGGGGTCCGCTTTGTACCAGACCAACATGCTTTATAGTTAGATTTTTTAGTGCTAGCTCACTGAAACAACAGTTGACATGATGCCTCACTCGGACACATTATTCTGATTGCGAGCCAATCAGTCTTTTTGCTCTTTCCCCTTAATGCTGCGTACTTAGCGGAGAAGCAACAACTACCAATTTTATAGCCTTTGGTTTAACCAGATCGGGGCTCGAACCCACGATATACCCCACTCGATGGGTTAGCGATGTAGTCGCATTGTAACTTTTATTTAAGTCAACAAGTGTGGACACAGAATGTGCTGTCCAAAAGGCAAGTGTGGATGTCAATATTTCATATTATTAACTTTAAGAAAAAAAAATTCATGGACACAGGGGTCCTGGATTTTTTTAATAAAAAACTAATCCTGGATTTTTATTTTTGCCTAAAGTCCGGTCCTGTGTTTTTATTTGAAATTTATAGCCCCTCTCCCCCTCCCAAGGGATATACAATTGTATCATTAATAATAAATTAATAAATAATAAATTCAGATTTTCTATTTAAAATAAATCTCATTTACAAAACCACTGATATTTGTTCAATTTTTAACGCTGATTTAAGCTTTAGTCGCAACAAATTTTTATTTTTCTCTTTAAACTGTCGAAACATAACATTTATTTAACTCTAAAATTCACAAATAAAATTCCCCCCCCCCCTTTTTCCCTTTTTTTCTTGTTTAAATCAATGATCAACAATATTCCAGAATCAAACAAATGAATAAATATAACAGATTTCCTTTACATGCATCTTTTTACCATGCGGAGTCAGTGTGTTTGAAATCGGTCATCCAATCAGGACGCTCATTATTCTTGTCCAAGATAAAAATACATCGCTAAAATTACCTGTGAGTGTTTCCCCACTTCAACTCGTAAATTTACATAGAAATCGGAGATATTTCGTCATAAAACTTCACACATGGTTTTGTCTATCATATTTCTTGAAGACAAACATAAAATGTTATTGCATTTATCAATATTTTATGAGTATCAACAGTTTTTTCAACACCGTATCTGTTTCTCGATACAGCCGCCCGATTACAGTGACACGTGACCCAGATTAGCAGGTTCCAGCAGTTTTTTTTCTTAAAATGTTGTTTAGCCAGTATAGTTAATATCTATGAAACTAAGTAATTATTGTCAATGTCGAACCTGTCCGTTATAGCATATCTCAAGTGAAAAATGAAGCCACAGACAGTGCTGCAACTTTACATGCTCCCAGGACATTCTTCCCCATTTATATTGGATGTACAAATTCTCCGCAGAACAGGTTTTATGCATGTTATTTTTAGTTGTAGTGTAGTTTTCCTTGGCTCTTATAGAATTTCTATATTAAAAACTAATGGTTTATCAAGGGAACGACCATACTCAATCTGATTAAAAACATATCTCCAACTTGTTCCCATTACGTATAGGAGAATGTCCAAGTAACTCTCCATTCTTTAAAAATAATGTAGCGGAGGCCCATTGTTTTTAAGGAATGGAGAGATACGAGGACTTTCTCAAGCCTAAAATCCACCCATTGTACTTTATTAATTTGATTAATTATCAATCTTGTAACAAAAAAAAGTCCGTGTATAGTATCTAAAGTACAAAGTATTAAATTGTTTGCCCCTTGTGGGACCTTAAAAGTACAAAGAGAACAATAACTCTCCATTCCTTAAAAATAATGGAGAGTTTTGACAATAGATTTACATCACAGGTGGATTTTAATGATAGATCTGAAGGAACTACCATTACGGGTCAAATGCGAGTGACCATATATGTCACGATTTTTGTCGTCCAATGAAAATGGTACCTGGACTACTATGAAAGCATCATAATTAAAAAAAAGTAAACTGCTTTGTTTGCTAGGAGCAATCGGATTGGTCGAAAAAGGTCATGTAACCCGTATTTATCATACAATTTAGATATTCATGACATAGACCGGTCATTCACATGTGATCCGTAATGTGGTTTCTTAAAATATCACACTCCGCGACCGTGGTAAAAAGGGGTGAGAGATGTGATTTTGCAGATTGACTGTTAATACACGAGATATGTTGCTTAACGCCAAAATAAGCGGTTTTTCTCCAGATATACCATGGCGATAACAATTAAGTTACAATCCATGAAATAAACGATGATGATGTCTGCTTACTTGTACTCTACTAGACCAACAACTTTAATTGGATCTTTATAATGCTAGTTCACTTAAGCAACAGTCCGCAGGTGGACAATATGTCTTTGCTCACACCCTTAAAGCTGCATACTCAGCAAAGATACAGTCAATGCCAATCTTGTTGTCTTTAGTTTGACCCAACCGGGGTTCGAGCCCCAGATCGACCACACAGTTAGCTTGATGTAATGGGTCATATTTATGTTGTTTTTGTTAACTGATGTAAGAGTCTAACCTTGTAATATTGGTGCTTATTGGTGTAACACGAAAGCAATGATATGTCTGGGAAAAAAAATATATAGCTATTTTTGTAGAATATAAATATTGTAATAATTATCTTTTTTGTCATATTTGAATTAAACATATTTTATTTGTTCAAAATATTAGCATTTCGGATTGAGCACAAATTATGACAAGTTATCAACCTTTAGATTTGATGTCTATTAATAATTTTTGGTTGATGCAAACTTTTCTTTTCCCGTTGACCATTCTGAAAAGCAAGGAACTTAATTATGTAATTACTCAGTTATGTAAAAATCCTATCAATGTTTGAACTTGAAAAAACATTTATATACAAAAAATCTCCATCGCTTTTCAATATTTATGAATATATATTATTTCTAAAATGCGCATTAATTACGTAGCAATCGAGTTCATCCATAGACCACTACTTTCCATTCAACATATGTGCTTTTTCAAATAGCACGTTCTTTTTCTATAACAGCGCCTTAGCAAATGCAGTGTAAGATGTGAACGATGCGCTTATTGTATCCTAAATACAACACGATTTGGAAGTCAGATTAGCGCGCTGAAAAACTCATATTAAAATGGCGCCGTATGATATTGCACGCTGTTAACTAATACTTATGATGCTATCTTTCATTTCTACTATGTTAGAAGAAAATGAGTAGGTTCCTTTATTGTACAAATAGAACGTTAATTTTAACAATTAGCTCTAAAAAAAGAAATGCCAAACTATCGCAACAGCTCCAATAATCAAAAGAGAAATCGTAGAAATAGACAAAATATACCCCCCGGGCCCCAAATACATGACCACCCTCTTTCCTGGTTTGGTAACTGAAATTCAATTGAAGAAAATAAGTGGTATGGTTAAACTAGTTTTATGTGCCCAAACTAGTAATTACAAGGAAAGAAATTCTATTTCATAAAAAAACAAATGTTATAACTTAAAACATTGTTTTCCAAGCTATATATATATATAAAACAACGCTTCTTTTCCATAATCACGCAATAAAATAAATTATTCCCTGTAAAAGATGACAGTAAACAAATGTTTGTCATCTCTAGTTTATGTTCATCAACAAGTGAGTCACATCAGTTCGGTTCTTAGTCACACCTATGAATTATCCTACCGGGAGCCTCAGTACTCGTGACGTCATCACTCTGACAGCCATACTGCTTTGAGAGAGCAGTTGTAGAGGTGAAAACGGTTTTATCCCCCATTTTTCTGTGCCGTCTCGCTGTAAGAGCGAGGTAAAAACGTCGACTGCGATCAATGTGCAGGAATATATTGGTAAGTTGTAATGACAGTGTACCTTTCATTGAAAATTGTGTCACATTCTTGTGAAATGAATCCCAGATGGGAATTTTTGTATATAATATTGGCCATTGCCCATTCATTGCGTGTTCCGTGTGTGATAAGCGGATAATTATGTTTCTATGTTTAGATATTGCTCAACAAACTGACATAATATGATCTTGTGGGATTCCCAACTGATTTTCAAAACAGGATGTTTACAAACAATCGTGGAATAAGTTTTGTTTCTGATTTAGCGAGTACAAACACCACAGTGTCAGTCGGTGTATGAATCGGTGAATGTGTTTTAAATTTAGACCCTGAAGGTACAGTTATTTGAGTGCACATCAAATACCAAACTGGAGGAGGTAAATAAACCACAATGGCGCGACTTCAAATAATATAGACCTTAAGAATGAAAAAAATAAGTGAAATATGAGCAAATATTTTGAGTGAAGTTGTTATTCCCTCGCCAACGAAGTTGGGAAGGGATATAGTAACGCTACCACAGGCACTTGTTTCATTCAAAATATATATATATATGCCTCCTCCTCTTCCTTACTTCAAGCTAAACATTTACTCTTTTTCCCTTCCCCACTTCGCCTCAATATTTTTCGCTTATTTGTGATCCTTTCGCTGACCCAATTATATCGTTACACTCCCGAGATATTTCTCTTTTCGACTGCCACATTTAAATATACCTACCGGGCCCCTCTCAGATGAATTGGACAAGAATAGTCAGCGAACGTGGCTTAGTGAAAATTTCAGTCATTGTAACGGACTGAAATTTTCACTAAGCCACGTTCGCTGACTATTCTTGTCCAATTCGTCTGAGGGGGGCCCGGTAAGTATATTTAAATGTGGCAGTCGAAAAGAGAAATATCTCGGGAGTGTAACGATATACTTGGGTCAGCGAAAGGATCACAAATAAGCAAAAAATATTGAGGCGAAGTGGGGAAGGGGAAAAGGGTAGATGTTTACCTTGAAGTAAGGAAGAGTGGGGGGCATATTTTTTTTTAATGAAACAAGTGCCTGTGAATGCTACCGTCCATCCGTCATTCCATAACATCCTTGTGAACACTCTAGAATCAACATCCTTCAATGGATTTTGACTTGGTACATACTTAGTCCTTAAGTGAATCTGGAACCCTATGGATTTTCAAAGGTCAAATGTTTAGGTGAGGAGATACACCACGCTTTTGCATTGCCCTTGTTTTTATTAGAATGTATCTAAAACTAGAGTAAAAATGTCCACTAAATAATGCTTTTAGATTTTGTTGCTCTTAATATAGCCATAGACAGGGCCTCCAAGAGAAATTATGCAACCTTAAGGTGGAACAAGACTGCTTTGGGGCCCCAGGGACAGGCTGAGACTTCTCTCAACATTGAGGGATTGTTGTCCAATACAACCACTGATAAACTTTCATAAAAGTCAAAGTGAATTTTACAGAATTATTTTTCTAAAAATAGTTGAAAATACCCCAAAAATTAAAAATCAAAATAAAACGTATATGATTAAGACTATGGGCCCCCCGGGCCGCGGACCGATGTATCGACTGAACCCCCCTCTCATAGGCCCTGGCCATACATGTAGGTTAAAAACATTATATTTTCATCCTTGAAGGATATTAAAGCTCATTTAAAAACAAGTGAAACCGATTATATTGTTAGTAAGATATTTATAAACAGTATTAAACAATACTTTGAAACTGACAGCCTCGGTATTTGTGCCAATTTAGTATAGAAAAGCTTAAAATACCAACACAATGAATTAATGTCCAAGGTGCAGAAATTGAACTACAATATTGAATAACCTCTAGATCTGATTTGACCCTACTCGGCAGAAGCTGAATATGCACCATCAGTAGTGTAACTGGCAATATTTCGGTCACACAACTTTCCAATTAAAGTAAATAGCTAAACGATTGACCCAATTAACCAAACATGTATAGAATTAATAGTTGGGTCAGTCAAGTCCACAAGATTCTTTTATAATTTTACAAATGATGTAAATATCTCTGTCGGTACAGAAACTCGCACTCATGGGTGCATGTGATTTATGTCCTATAGGCTATGTCAATTTATGAAGGAGTTGAATTGGTTTTATGGATTTCTATGAGGAACTAGATCCAAGTGATGAAGTTCTTTGGGAAATATGTGTTTCTAAGTATTTGTCTATCACTATGACGAAAGAACAACTATACGCTACGTGTAAAAATGCAAACCTAAACTGGGGTTGCACATGCAGGTACTTATGATTCTGTCAAGCATAAATATACATGCCAGGGCTATATAACATTGACAGCACATTTTATTGATGTAGGTTGGAAGTTTGAAAATTTTGGCACTGGCATGGCTACACATGAAGTACACTCTAGTTTTATTCAACATCATGAAATTTGCAAACTTGTCTTAAGAAATCATTTCAAGTTTGTTTGCGTGATGTATACAGTTTGGCCATTTCACTGATTTAAGGTCAATTAAGGAAGTTTCACTCTGTTTTTCTTCTGGAGACACTTTCTTTTTGTATGTTTACACAGTTCTGTTTTGGTTAACAGAGACTGTTTACACAGATAGTGTTTTACTTACTGTGACAGTCTTGATGGTGATCATTCATGTTTGTGAAATTGGATGTATTTTACATATTCTTCTATCACCCACGATCACATGGAATCATTTCATTTCTGAACAAGACCAGTTCTTCTTACAGAGACGTGCAAAAAGAATTTGGTGACTTAAATATTTCATATATATTTCCTATAAAACCACATTTAAAAGGTATTCCATTGTCTGACACTGTGTTTGTCAATTCTTATTCAATTTTGATAATAGTTTTATCAATTCAAACAATTAA
Organism: Bathymodiolus brooksi; assembly: GCA_963680875.1. Lineage (NCBI taxonomy): Eukaryota > Metazoa > Mollusca > Bivalvia > Mytilida > Modiolidae > Bathymodiolus > Bathymodiolus brooksi. Next base: position 18,378,629 of record OY804583.1, on the reverse strand, counting down.
ACATAAACTACTGTATATATACAATGATAGTGCTTTTGGAGGCCAATAATATAAGTTTGTGTTTATATCGTGAATATTTAAAAAAAAACATGCTTCAAAGCGTTATTTAAATATAACTACAGAAAATTACAAATGTACATACATTTCTATTTTTTTTTTACATTTGTTCTGTGTTTTGTCTGATTCTTCTAAAATTTTGCACTTGTCAAGATGAGTCCTGGACTCCATTTTCATTTGGGACTCAGCAAATTTTAGATTTTTACAGTGGTCAACTTACTTTGTAATTTAAAGATGAACTATGATATGACCCTGGTATTGGATTTGAGCTCTTTTTTTCTACCAGGAACAGATTCAGATTCTGGTGTTCAGAGGTAGTACATTTAGAATCTAGATGAAGGGTCTAGGGGACAGCTTTAGTCCACAGCGGGTACAGTGTAGCTATATAGAGCCTTGTTAGGTGGAAGTCCAGAGTTTGGGTAAAATATTCTGATAAATGATCTATGGCGTACACCGCATGGGTGGTGTAATGGTTAGCGTGCTCGCCTCAAGTGCGGTAGATCGTGTGTTTGAGCCTCGATCGGGTCATACCAAAGACTACAAAATTGGTATTTGTTGCTTCTCTGCTAAGTTCGTAGCATTAAGGAGAAAGAGCAAAGACTGGTTGGCTCAGAATAATGTGTTTGAGTGGAGCGACAATCATGTCTACCCGCGGACTGTTGTTTCAGTGAGTTAGCACTATAATAATCCAACTCAGTGTGTTGGTCTTAAACAAAGTTGAAATTTAACTTGTTCTCGTCATGATATACATGTAGCTGAAAAATTGCTGAATTGGCGTTAAACAACAATCACTCACTCATTTATGTATGCATTACAAATTTTAGGACGGGAGAGATGTCCATCACACCCTCTCTATATCATCAGCCATCTACTAAATGTAATGCTAAGTATTTTATACAGATTGTAAGTTTAATGTTTGTATCACAGGTTGTTGTACAATGTACATGACTCTTAATTATTATTGGAGACTTATTTAGTATTACAGTAAAGTTTATATACTGGTAGGATATATTTTTATGATTGTATGAAATAAAACTGTGTTAAAACAGTATTAGATGTCTAGGTGTATATTAAATAGATTGTGTTGTTGTCATAATGATGAATCAATATTAAACAATGTATAGCAGTCTTCGAAATTAGACATTCGAATTTACTGGCCCTGAAACTTCAAAATTGGAATATTTATATAGATTCTTTTGACAAAATTTGGCAAAAGTCACTGGTCCGAATCAATTTTCACTGGTCGTGACCACTGCTAAAGTCGATGACTGGTATAGCTCTATCACACATGTAACATTAGAATTAAATCCGAGTGAATTAATTGAAAATTTAGCTACGTCAGTTCCATGATGTGATGTCATACCTCTAGTCTAACACAATATCGTATGGTAGAAAATTTCAGAATTATGTTCTAATTTCAATAATATGTCAGATAAATCATAATTCTATTATTTATTTACCAATGAAGATCTTTCAATAATAAATATTTTTGGAAAATGTATAATAGAGTGCCTTGAGACATTTTTCAAGAAAACTGAAACAGGGTTTATGATACTGAAATATTTTTTCTCTTTCTGTTTATATTATTAAAAAATTTTTAAGGCTCTGAACCCAACAAGAAACATTGTATTTATATATATATATATATATTTTTATATATACCAGGTAACCGGTATATGTATAATTGCCTCCAATGACAATAATCAATGTATGTAATTTGTTTGCCCCTATTGTGGGCCCATTGATTGGAATAATAAATATTCTTATTCTTATGGTACATATAATATAAGAACTGAGTGACTTCATTGGAAATTTAGCTACGTTATTTCCATGATATGATGTCATACCTCTATAGTCCATAACACAAAATCATATGATACATGTACATGTAATATAAGTACAGAGTGACTTCATTGGAAATTTGACTACGTCTGTCAGTTCCATGATGTGACGTCGCACCTCTAACACAAACTGTACGGTACTTGTAGCATTAGAATCCGATCTGAGCGACTTCATTGGAAATTTGACTACGTCTGTCAGTTCCATGATGTGACGTCACACCTCTAACACAAACTGTACGGTACTAGTAGCATTAGAATCCGATCTGAGCGACTTAATTGAAAATTTAGCTACCAAAGCTACGTCATTTCCATGATGTGACGTCACACCTCTAACACAAACTGTACGGTACTTGTAGCATTAGAATCCGATCTGAGCGACTTAATTGAAAATTTAGCTACCAAAGCTACGTCATTTCCATGATGTGACGTCACACCTCTAACACAAACTGTACGGTACTTGTAGCATTAGAATCCGATCTGAGCGACTTAATTGAAAATTTAGCTACCAAAGCTACGTCATATCCATGATGTGACATCACACCTCTAACACAATACTGTATGGTACATGTAACATCACTGATGTCATCAGAACTGAATGACTTAATTGAAAATTTCACTACGTCAGTTCCATGATGTGACGTCACACCTAACACAGTACTGTATGGTATATGTAACATAAGAATCTAATCTTAGTGGGCTTAGGACCCGGGTGACTCAATGAGTTAGGTAGTTGGATTACCTAACAACTCATACAAACCTATCACCAATACGGCGTGATAAAAATTACCAGTTGCTTAACCATGGTCGGTGGTTCTCTCCGTTTACTCCGGCTTCTTCCACCACTAAAACTGGTCACCATGATCTAGCTGAAATATTGCTGAAAGTGACATTAAACACCAAAAATCAAATCTTAATGGGCTTAATTGAAAATTTCACTATATCAGTATCATGATGTGACGTCACACCTCTAACACAATACTGTATGGTACAAGTAACATTAGAACTGAGTATATTTATTGTCAATATGTCACAGCTTGGGAGATCTGATGCCATTACTTGTCACATGCGAGTGACCTTTTGTACCATCCAATGAAAATGGAGATTGCCAGATCATGAAAATGTTGTTAAGTTGTTTTGCATGCTACAAGAAATCTGATTGGTCGAAAAAGGTCATAACCATATTTATCATATCATTATATATTCATGACTGTTGACATGTGGTCACTCGCATTTGAGCCGTATTAGGGTCTCCTCAAATCTCCCGCACCGTGACATATCAGTATTGGGGAGCCAGGGAAACATCAGATTGAGAATGGACAGGCTGTTAACCTTGTTTCTGTTGCAACATTTCCATCCCATCTTACATGTACTTTATATGTCAGCATCATGTTGTGGATACAAAGTACCCAATCTATTGATATTCTAATGAAAATTAGATGTTTGTTGCAGGGCTTTCAATATTTTTCAAGTGTATCAGTACTTCAATATTTACAAGCGGTAATTTGATTAAAACTTGAACAATTTTCCTGAATATCTAATAGGACACTCTTTAAATCCAGGAGGTACCAAAGACCATTTTAGGCAGGTAAAGGTACCTGGTACCACCCCTTACTGAAAGGCCTGTTGTATCTTTTTAAAAGTTTTTACTTTTGGGATATACATGTTAACATTGGAGATTACAAACAATTATGTCCACTTGCTGTACATGTAGAAGTAATGCTACTATACAGGTGTGGAGGTCAATTCATAAAAACTTGGCTAGTACATTTAGGTTTTCAAATAGTCAGATCAGTGATCATGATCGAATTCAAAAAGTTACTAGCCTAAAGTACATTGTGAGGCACTGTACTTACAAATACTTACTTAGAATTAGAAATTAAGAAAATACATGTATTATTTAGAGCCACTGGCCTTTCTAGCTGGCCATTATTTTCAGCATGATCCAACTGAAAGAAAAGATTGACTGGCAGTGTCCCAACATCAGGTCAATTAGTGCTGACATTGATCTCATGTTTATTTAGATAAAATACAGTCAAACCTGCCTTTAAAGGGCACCTCTATATAACAAATCACTGTCTATAAAGGGCACCTCTATATAACAATTTACTGTCTATAAAGGGCAGTCTCATTTTTCCGTTAATTAATAATGCATATAATTTTAACCTGTATATTAAGGGTAACAGCTCATAAAGGTCACATTTTCAGGTTCCCATGAGTGGCTTTTATATACAGGTGTGACTGTATATATTATATTATTATATAGTAAACTTTTTATTGTACAGAAAGTGTACCAATAATTTCATTATGGTAATTCCTTTTTTTTTTCAACAGTACATGTATTTCATATAATTCCAGTTTCAACTGGATTTGAATCTGTATGTGATTAAAATAGTCTGTGTCCAATATCATTTGTAGTTTATATTGTTGTGTGAAGGTCACCAGCTTACTTTGAGGTCAATTGTTTGTTTACCTATGTTATACAACCAGTGTATGTAAACATCTTATTTTTATGAATGAGATATTATAGCTAGAGTGTCAATCTGTCCAAAGGCCCATCCCTATGCCACCATAACTTGTTGTGGTCATAAACATGGCTGAAGTAGATAGATAGACAACCAGTTTAATGTTGAAAGAAAGTCATGGTAATATGTTATGTGAAACATGATCATTTTAGTATCTTATTTTTTTCTCTCACATATATACATGTACATAAAAAGACATGGTCATTATGTTACACCTGTAAATTTGTCAGCACAAATGTATATTTATATATACATGTGTATGAAGATACAGATATAGGACTTAGGAAACAGCCATTTAGCTTTTAAGGGGTGGGGGAGGAAGGTACAAATAGTTTTTATTCTGAAAAAAATATCTGATGCCAAAATTTAAAGAATTTTTTTTATTGACATGAAAGATGCTAACAATATATTAATCTGATCCTGTCGTTTTCAATGAGAACATTTTAGTAAAATTTGGAGAAAAATTACAGATTTTCATGTCCAAAAAAGAAATAAGCAGATTTTTGTTTCGTATGGATTGGGGGAAATCATAGCCCTACCCTGAAAATTAAATGGTCAGTCCCTTAGTAACTTATATACTTGTAAAGGGAGTAGGATCTTAGGTTTTGTGTCTTTATTACAACAGGGAACATCTTTAAATAAGTATATATATAATGCCAATGGAGCGGATGTGGTCGAGTGGTCTAGGGCGCTGGACTTAAGGCTAAGTGATTGGTGCTGCAGTGTATCAATGGTGTGAGTTCAAATCCCGTCGAGGGAAGAACAAAAATTTGACAGCTCAAAAATCTAATTCTAACACTGTTTGGTTTAATTTTCAGACATATATACCTCTATATACAAAAAATGTATATAGGTCAGACTTTTTATATGATTGGAAAAATTTTGTCGTAGCTGTGGTTCGTATGTACATGTACTGCAGACACAATGGTTTCCAAGCAAAAACATGAATTCTACATTTGTTTTTAGTGGGGTTCGTGTTGCTCGATCTTTAGTTTTCTGTGTAGTGTTTTTAATTCGTTGTTGTTCCTTTCTCTTTTGACCATTGTATTATCTGTCCTTTGATTTACGGCTTCTGATTAAACCCTTTGGTATCTGCAAACTTTTCCAGTCCTTGAAATGAAAATTTACTGGTCGGAATCAAATTCTATAATTTATTTTAGATATATATCTAAATAATATCTGAAAAATTCACTGGTCCAAACAAAGTTTTACTGGTCTTGGGCCGGAGGACTGGTCCAAACAAAGTTTTACTGGTCTTGGGTCGGAGGACTGGTCCAAACAAAGTTTTACTGGTCTTGGGTCGTAGGACTGGTCCAAACAAAGTTTTACTGGTCTTGGGTCGGAGGACTGGTCCAAACAAAGTTTTACTGGTCTTGGGTCGGAGGACTGGTCCAAACAAAGTTTTACTGGTCTTGGGTCGGAGGACTGGTCCATACAAAGTTTTACTGGTCTTGGGTCGGAGGACCAGCGCTCATCGTGATGACTGCTTTTCTTGTAGTTAACCAATCCTTATAAATTTTTATTTTTCGATGAGATAGCCAGATCCTGAATATCATATTGTTATGGATTATTACTGATATATACAAATAGTCTCTTACTCAATTTTGTTCACCTACTTGCCCGAAAGCCAAATTTAGAAAAATTTGCCATTTATTAAAACAAATTCTTTCATAATTTTCACTTATCCGAATCTAGAAATTTTGTATTTTCACGTTATATGTACACACTAGAGGGTACCTGTATTTCTCAAGGGCTTGAGGAGAAAAATGTTATTAGGATTAAACTAGGACTATGAATATTATTTATTTAAATTTGATGTAAGGTATACTCTTTATGTAATTAGTACTGGTAACATGTTATAAGTCATTCACCTTCTGTGACCTTTAAACACAGGTTGTTTTTCTCAGTTAATAAGAAGTATTGATCAATGTTGCATGATTATATGTATTTCTGATCTATGAACTGTCATATATTTAGAACCATTAGATTCTGTAGGTCATTAGGTCATAAGCCCTATGATACGCAAGGCTGACCTTAAAAAAATACTAGTTGTTCAGGGGACAATATTTAGCATTTTTGCTGAAATTTCCAGGAGGGATGTGTAATATTTATACTACGGTTTTCTGAGTTAAACGGATAAACAATCAAACCCAAATCATTTATACCATGCCCTTCTCGTTAAACGGTTACAATCTCACACAAATGATATGTAACATGAATCCATGCAATATCACATCTAGGTCGTTGATTATAACAAGGCTCTCTAAGAGTAATAAAACTACAAGTCAACCTAGATTAAAGGTGTGCATTATCTGTATCTGTGTGTATTATTTCATAGTTCATAGCTGTTGCTTACATTCTAGTATATAAACCATAAAAAGATCAAAGGAAAAGAATGCATTCATCTTACAAGGAATTTTAATTATACTTCAATTAAAATTTTGACATGGAATAAATGTCCCTAATTGTGAATAAAAAAAACCCCAGAACAAATCAGATCAGACAGCTTTAATACTGCTCTTGTACTATTATACTTCCGTAAGGTAACAGTTACACCCGTAAATATTGAAGGTAGACTGATCATTAGTAAATTAACATTAGTCAGCAAAGTCTGACACAATTTTTCAAGTCAACAAGTAGCAAACGGAAGCTGCAAGGACCTGACGGTGATCACGAAAAACCCCTGTAACAAAAAAAAAATCCAAAATATGAGAAAGCTTTCCAAGGTGAACACAGAAGTTTTCTCCTGGCTTGGGCTAGTATTTGAATCTGTCGGGCTAGCAAAAAATCATCTACAAATAGCCCGTGGCTAGTTAGGTGTGAAAGAAAATTTCAACCCCTGGCCCTGTTTACAGTTTTATTAGGAATGGTGATCTGATGCTCTATACTTTTTTTTTTAGTTAATTTATTTTTACAATTACATGTATCACTTTTGATGTTCCCCCATTATCAAACTTTTTCTGATGAAAAATAGTCTTTTCATTATAATATGTTATAACTGTACGAAAGTATTCAAATTGAAAGTTTCATGTACAAATGTACAATCACTGAATCAGTGCTCCAGAGTAAAGGGAGTATTTTGAGTATTTTACTCATTTTGCCTAAATACTCTTATCATTTTAAATTCAGTGATTACAAAATACTCAACCAAATTATTATTTACCCTCTATGTTAAAATTTAGGGAGTAAATTCACCAGTAGGAGGAAGTTTTTTTTTTGTGTGGATTTTTTTTATGCACTTCAGTCACGAACTTATTTTTTGTCACTTTTCTAATATTGACCAAAAAGGGGTGTTTTTTATAGTTGAAAAATTAGAGTAATTATGATAAGTTTAAGAATTTTTTTTTCTTTTAATTAAATTTTAGTGACCAATAATCCCTGAGAAAATGTAGATACCCTTTAATTTCTGCTGCAAAATTGAGGATAAGTATTCCCAATCAATTAAAAAATTATCTGCAGCTATTTACAGTGTACATTTAATTTGTACATAAGATACAGTGTATGGGTACAATAACAAGGAAATAATGCATATTACATACATACAGATTGTGAATTTTAACAAATAAAAAGAAAATGTTGATTGTGTGAAAGGTAGAAATTTAAAACTATTTGATTATATTCAGTGTAAGATTTTTGTTGGTGGTTTTTATCACAGGTAAATTCCAGCAGGGTATGAATGAATTTAAATCTCTGTCTCCATTCATAACAAACGATTTTGTTTCTATTTTCTCACAATCCACAATGTGACAAAATTTGAAATAATGTGGTGTCATGCATGGACAATGACGTCTGAGTTCTTACTAATCGTACATCATTCTGGTAAGTACATTGATAAGCTAAGAGATTTCCGTCTAGATAACATATTTTTTTAAGGATTTTTGTCAATTTAACTTTTTAATGTTTTTTTTTTTTTTTAAATGAAAGATTTTTTTGGGATTATGTTTTTGTCCATATTAATTTTCAAATACAATTTATAGATTTTGGCAATATGTTGCATTTTGTGGCTGGTGATGGGGAGGGGAGTGAGCTATATCAGTACATGTAACTAAGTAATTCAATATTTCATAGACAATTGGGTAACTGTTGAAATCGACCATCAGGATTACTTGGGTCATAGTGGCCTTGATCATACTGTAGATGGATTTTCATGTACTTATGTTGTACATGTTACATGTAGCACAATCATGGCCAATTAACTATGGAAGATAGCCATCATTAGCAGCATGACAAAAGTGGCTTGTGTAGATATATTTTTGTCTGTCATGGATCCAAAAATACTGTAATTTTATAAAGAAATCAGGGGCGGTCGTAATCATATGGTATTTGAATTTACAACTACCTTTGAAATCAGTGCCCATCACCACTAATGTTGTGAATCGAACCCCGTTCATGACAAGGTGTACTTGATACAACATTATGTGATCAAGTTTGTCGGTGACTTGCGACAGGTCGGTAGTTTTCTCATGGCAAGGTGTACTTGATACAACATTATGTGATCAAGTTTGTCAGTGACTTGCGACAGGTCGGTAGTTTTCTCATGGCAAGGTGTACTTGATACAACATTATGTGATCAAGTTTGTCGGTGACTTGCGACAGGTCGGTAGTTTTCTCATGGCAAGGTGTACTTGATACAACATTATGTGATCAAGTTTGTCGGTGACTTACGACAGGTCGGTGGTTCTCTCCTACTACTCTAGTTTCCTCCACCAATAAAATTGACTGCCACGATATAACTGAAATATTGTTGAAAGTGGTAATAAGCTTCATAAATCAAACCATTGTCAGGTTAGATGTAGGAATGCAGGTCTGGTAAAATCAAACTTCAAAACAATTCCAAAATACATCATATTACTGCTTATTTTTCAATATTTTATTGCATGGATTTGCACCGTTTTGGCTGTTTGAGTGTGAACGTTGTATTTAAAATGCATACTTTTTTCCGTGAGAGATGATTTCGTAGAGAGGTTCATGTATGTTATTATACATACGAACATGATCAGTGACATTTTTATTTTCAGAAAAAATTTGTACCAGTAATTTCAATTGATTGAAAGCACACACCTTGATTTTGTTTGGGAGACTTATTGTTTTTGCTTCGTTTCTTATTATTATTATTATTATTATTCTCCTTTCTTTCTTTCTTTGGCACATGAACTTGTCCACGGCAGATCTCAGGAACTACTGGACAGAATTTCATGAAACTTGGTGGAGTTATAGATATATGTTTCTAGTTGTTCCTAAAGTTTTCAGCTTTGTGGTAAAGAGGGTTAAAGTCATACTTTGAGGGGTTCAAAGGGGGTGGGGGTTACTATAGAATCCTATTGGAAAGTTGAAATTTCGTACATTAATGTTGATAACTTCTAAATGGATAATGATAGAGACATAAAATTTGACATACACATGTAGTGATAGGTCACCATTAGAGGAGCAATTCTGCGTTTTCAAAATTTTCAAAATGTCTGCCATTTTCAAAATGGCTACCAAAACACGGCATAAAAAATGGGCGGTAAAAATTCAACATTGTCCGATATCATCAAAATTTGATAAGTGGGTAGATAATGATGTCCCGAATTGATTCCTGACATTGAAAAATGTCTATCGATCGCCATTTTCAAAATGTCTGCCACAATACCGCAAAAATTCAACATTGTCCGATATCATCAAAATTTTATATGTGGGTAGATAATGATGTCCCGAATTGATTCCTGACATTGAAAAATGTCTATCGATCGCCATTTTCAAAATGTCTGCCACAATACCGCAAAAATTCAACATTGTCCGATATCATCAAAATTTTATATGTGGGTAGATTATGATGTCCCGAATTTATTCCTGACATTGAAAAATTTCTAGCAGTCACCATTTTCAAAATGGCCACCACAATACCGCACAAATTCAACATTGTCCGATTTCAACGACATTTCATATGTGGGTAGATTATATTTGTATAAATCTTTATATCTAATTAAACAGTAAAGTGAAAGCATTCCATATCTGGTTGGAAAAATCAATTTTTTAATTTTTAATAGCAATAGATTTCTCAATTCTATATAGTGACTGTATTTTCCTCTGCATTGTGACCAATGATAATTTTGATGTCCCGAATAGATTCCCGACATTGAAAAATTTCTAGCAGTCGCCATTTTCAAAATGGCCACCACAATACTGCACAAATTCAACATTGTCCGATTTCAACGACATTTCATATTTGGGTAGGTTATGATGTCCCGAATATATTCCCGACATTGAAAAATTTCTAGCGGTCGCCATTTTCAAAATGGCTGCAAAAATTCAACATTGTCCGATATCATCAAAATTTGATATGTGGGTACATAATGATGTCCCGAATTGATTCCTGTAATTGAAAATTTCTATCGGTTGCCATTTTTAAAATGGCCACCACAATACCGCACTTGAGATAGGAAATTATTTCAAAGATGGTTATGGTTTATGGTGTTTAACGCCACTTTCAACAATATTTCAGTTATATCGTGGCAGTCAGTTTTATTGGTGAAGGAAACAGGAGTACCCTGAGAAAACCACCAACATGTAAGTCACTGACAAACAAATAATGTTGTATGAGTATTGAATACACCTCACCATGAACAGGATTCGAGCTCACAACTTTAGTGGTGATAGGCACTGATTGAACGGGTAGTTGTAAATCCAACTACCATACGATCTGGACCATGACGGCTCATCTGTTAACAGGTTTGAATGTTAATGTATTATCACTATTAATTAAATGATTATTTGATTATTGTTTTTTTTTTGCAGTTTTTTGGAGTTTTTGGATATACATTTATGGAGTTCGTGACAAACAGCGGGGACTATTGCCAGGCACAGCACGTGTAAAGTAGACTATTAGGCTATCGGTTATTGAGGTGCTTTTACTCCATTGCTGCATCATCGCTGATCAAGTGGTGAAGTCAACACATTTCTTTGGATGGGTTAATTTGACGGGGACTCCTCAACAGGGAAATTCTGCCGAAGTCTTTCATTTCTGCTTTTTCCTTGTGTTTCACATCGTTGAATACTTGTTCATTGTCGGGGTACATTTTGTTTCAACGTTGTTTCTTGTGAATAATTTATTTTGTTCATATTTTAAGAGTTTATTTCGTTGTACATTTGTTGACGTAATTTATAAAGTCTTAGTGGAAGAGGCATAATCTCATATTTTGTATGTGAAACTGTTTCTATGACAACAATGAAGTCACGGAGACCAGAACCAGCAGAAATTGAGTTTAAGAACATGCGATTCCTCATAATGGATCGCCCAACAGATTCAACTATGGATAAATTTATTGAGGTTTGTTTATTTGAAATTTTTTTGTTCGATAAGTATAATTAAGATTCTTTACAGGCCATAACGGGTACACCAGAATAAACAGTGGTAAGCTACAGTACATTAAATTAAATTGTGTAACAATTAAATTTAGTCCAGTAAGCCAGAAATCTGTGTTATTTAACATTCAATTTAGTTCAATAGACCTGAAAACAGTGTTAACAGTTATATATTACATATTTTTAACAATTAAATAAGCGTTAGAGAATACAGAGGGGCAATCAAAAATGGACAATCCAGAGAAACTGGCAACATAGGGTACACAAGACGAAAACAAACAAAACACAACACATTATGTGTTGGACACCACTATATGCAAGCAAACACAAAAAACGTAAATAAGTCATGAGTCCTTCTACAAACAACTGGAGGTTATAAAGATGAACCGAACACCGTATTTATGCAGAAATCGTAAAGGACTTAAAGACACATGATAGGACAACACAAAAAACTAAAAGATGAGCATAAGTAACAGTATTTGTTGCTGCTTCACTTAGACGTGAGCATGAGTAACACAGTATTTGTTGCTGCTTCACTTAGACGTGAGCATGAGTAACACAGTATTTGTTGCTTCACTTAGACGTGAGCATGAGTAACACAGTATTTGTTGCTGCTTCACTTAGACGTGAGCATGAGTAACACAGTATTTGTTGCTGCTTCACTTAGACGTGAGCATGAGTAACACAGTATTTGTTGCTGCTTCACTTAGACGTGAGCATGAGTAACACAGTATTTGTTGCTGCTTCACTTAGACGTGAGCATGAGTAACACAGTATTTGTTGCTGCTTCACTTAGACGTGAGCATGAGTAACACAGTATTTGTTGCTGCTTCACTTAGACGTGAGCATGAGTAACACAGTATTTGTTGCTGCTTCACTTAGACGTGAGCATGAGAAACACAGTATTTGTTGCTGCTTCACTTAGACGTGAGCATGAGTAACACAGTATTTGTTGCTGCTTCACTTAGACGTGAGCATGAGTAACACAGTATTTGTTGCTGCTTCACTTAGACGTGAGCATGAGTAACACAGTATTTGTTGCTGCTTCACTTAGACGTGAGCATGAGTAACACAGTATTTGTTGCTGCTTCACTTAGACGTGAGCATGAGTAACACAGTATTTGTTGCTGCTTCACTTAGACGTGAGCATGAGTAACACAGTATTTGTTGCTGCTTCACTTAGACGTGAGCATGAGTAACACAGTATTTGTTGCTGCTTCACTTAGACGTGAGCATGAGTAACACAGTATTTGTTGCTGCTTCACTTAGACGTGAGCATGAGTAACACAGTATTTGTTGCTGCTTCACTTAGACGTGAGCATGAGTAACACAGTATTTGTTGCTGCTTCACTTAGACGTGAGCATGAGAAACACAGTATTTGTTGCTGCTTCACTTAGACGTGAGCATGAGTAACACAGTATTTGTTGCTGCTTCACTTAGACGTGAGCATGAGTAACACAGTATTTGTTGCTGCTTCACTTAGACGTGAGCATGAGTAACACAGTATTTGTTGCTGCTTCACTTAGACGTGAGCATGAGTAACACAGTATTTGTTGCTGCTTCACTTAGACGTGAGCATGAGTAACACAGTATTTGTTGCTGCTTCACTTAGACGTGAGCATGAGTAACACAGTATTTGTTGCTGCTTCACTTAGACGTGAGCATGAGTAACACAGTATTTGTTGCTGCTTCACTTAGACGTGAGCATGAGTAACACAGTATTTGTTGCTGCTTCACTTAGACGTGAGCATGAGTAACACAGTATTTGTTGCTGCTTCACTTAGACGTGAGCATGAGTAACACAGTATTTGTTGCTGCTTCACTTAGACGTGAGCATGAGTAACACAGTATTTGTTGCTGCTTCACTTAGACGTGAGCATGAGAAAAACAGTATTTGTTGCTGCTTCACTTAGACGTGAGCATGAGTAACACAGTATTTGTTGCTGCTTCACTTAGACGTGAGCATGAGTAACACAGTATTTGTTGCTGCTTCACTTAGACGTGAGCATGAGTAACACAGTATTTGTTGCTGCTTCACTTAGACGTGAGCATGAGTAACACAGTATTTGTTGCTGCTTCACTTAGACGTGAGCATGAGTAACACAGTATTTGTTGCTGCTTCACTTAGATGTGCAACATTATATAAGGAGTTTTTTACTGCTACAGTAAGGACATGGAGCATTACATATATTATAAGGAGTAAGAACAGAGACTGGTAGGTGAGGAGTCTTGATAATGTGTCTTAGTGGGGTGACATAATCATACAATGTATGTCTATCTGTGGACTATTGTTTCAGTCAGCTTGCATTTATAAAAATCCAGCTCATACTAGGGATGGTCGATTAGAAAACGAATATCATGATCATCTCATTAAAAAATAACTTGTTCACATCCTGGTACAAAATGTACATTCATGATCATAAACGTTGCACGCTTGACATATAACAACAATAATTCTATTTAAAATATATTCTACTACTGTACTTTGTATCATGTACTGTAAGGTTCAACGTTAACACGAAACATTAAATTGTATGACACTTGTACCGTAAAAATCTGGTGTAGTTAGCTACTCAAAATGGAAATACTGCTAAAGTTGGCATTAAACATCAATCAATCATGTAAAGCTGGTACTGTAATAATCCAGTTTAGCATTATCATGCTAAACAAAAATTAATCACTAGTAAAGTAGTTCTGTTATTAAAATTCGTGTGTATAGCGCTACAAAAATAAGTATCATTGTTACTGTAGAAATCTAGTATACATGAAGCATGTGACCCTTTCTTGTAGATTTAACAATGAATTTCATATTTACAGGAATTGCACAAAAAAGGAGCCAAGGATGTTGTACGGGTTTGTGAGCCAACTTATAAAACAGAAAAATTAGATGCTCAAGGAATACGTGTACTTGTAAGTTTTATAGAAAGTAGCTAGTTTAATGTGATTATATCTCCCTGAGAAGGAGGAAGACATATTGTTTTTGTCCTGTCCATCCGTCCATCAAGGGACAGTCACGATCGTATGATAGTTGGATTTACAACTACCTATATAGCAGTCAGTGCCTACCACCACTAAAGTTATGAGTTCAAATCCCACTCATGGTGAGGTGCACTCGATTCAACATTATTTGATAAAGTTTGTCAGTGACTTGTGACAGGTCGGTGGTTTCTCTGGATATTATGGTTTCCTCCACCAATAAAACTGACTGCCACGATATAGCTAAAATATTGTTGAAAGTGGCATTAGACACCATAAACCTAACCAAATCTATGTTGAACTCTAGAGTTGGACCTATGAGGAAGTTCGGTTTAGACATGTTTTCAATGTAAAGTACAGATAAAAGGAGATAACATGTACACTTTAATACTACAGGAAGATATGTTGTGTGTTAACCACACTCCACAGATCAATGATGTTTACGGAAAAACTCAAACTTCTACTTGATGTAAAGACGGAAGATGTTTACATTTAGCATCCTAATTTCTCATTGCTCAATGTTTTTTTGTGATATGGGTAAAGCAGGGCTTTCGATGTTTTTTTTATGATATGGGTATTCCCGTAAAGCAGCGCTTTCAATATTTTTCAAGTGTACCAGTACTTCACTATTTACAGGCAGTACTTTTTAGCTCACCTGGCCTTTAGGCCAGGTGAGCTATTGTCATCACTTTTCGTCCGTCGTCCGTCCGTCAACATTTCACATTTTAATCTTCTCCTCAGAAACCACTGGACCAATTGCAACCAAATTTTGGTGGAATGGTCCTTGGATGGCCCCCTTTCAAATTTGTGTCCGGTGATCCCGACTTCCAACCAAGATGGCCGCCAAGCTAAAAATAGAAAAAGGGGGGATGAAATTTTAATTGTCCATTGCTGCTTTAGTGTAAGTCAAAATGATTATGCAAATTAGGCATATTTTGATAAAAGATCACATTTAAATCTTCTCCTCTGAAACCGCTGAACCAAATTAAACCAAACCTGGCAGGGATGGTCCCTGGGTGGGTCCCTTTCAAAATTGTGTCCGACAGCCCCGCCCTCCATTCAAGATGGCCGCTGTTACTAAAAATAGAAATTTCTTCAAATGGCCAAAACTGCTCTATTTTAAGCCAGAATGTGCCCAAATTTGAACTGTGTAAGCATAATGATGAGCTTTTTAGCATATATTACAGGATTTTTTATGAACTTTGAACTTTTGTCGATTTTGACCGATTATGCAAATTAGAAAAAAGGGGGGATGAAATTTAAAAAAAATCTTCTCCTCTGAAACTACTGAGCCAATCTCAACCAAACTTTGCTGAAATGATTCTTGGATGGCCCCCTTCCAAAATTGTGTCCGGTGATCCCGACTTCCAACCAAGATGGCCGCCAAGCTCAAAATAGAAAAAAGGGGGGATGAAATTTTAATTGTCCATTGCTGCTTTAGTGTAAGTCAAAATGAGCTGAAATTTTAACTGCAGCTACATGGCAAGAAGTAGTTTAGCATATATTCCGGGTTTTTCTGTGAAATTTTTCTTTCAGCCGAGATATACCGATTATGCAAATTAGGCATATTTTGATAAAAGATCACATTTAAATCTTCTCCTCTGAAACCGCTGAACCAAATTAAACCAAACCTGGCAGGGATGGTCCCTGGGTGGGTCCCTTTCAAAAATGTGTGCGACAGCCCCGCCCTCCATTCAAGATGGCCGCTGTTACTAAAAATTGAAATTTCTTCAAATGGCCAAAACTGCTCTATTTTAAGCCAGAATGTGCCCAAATTTGAACTGTATAAGCATAATGATGAGCTTTTTAACATGTATTACAGGATTTTTTATGAACTGTGAACTTTTACCGATTTTGACCGATTATGCAAATTAGAAAAAAGGGGGGATGAAATTAAAAAAAAATCTTCTCCTCTGAAACTACTGAGCCAATCTCAACTAAACTTTGCTGAAATGATTCTTGGATGGCCCCCTTCCAAAATTGTGTCCGGTGATCCCGACTTCCAACCAAGATGGCCGCCAAGCTCAAAATAGAAAAAAGGGGGATGAAATTTTAATTGTCCATTGCTGCTTTAGTGTAAGTCAAAATGAGCTGAAATTTTAACTGCAGCTACATGGCAAGAAGTAGTTTAGCATATATTCCGGGTTTCTTTCAGCCAATATATACCGATTATGCAAATTAGGCATATTTTGATAAAAGATCGCATTTAAATCTTCTCCTCTGAAACCGCTGAACCAAATTAAACCAAACCTGGCAGGGATGGTCCCTGGGTGGTTCCCTTTCAAAATTGTGTCCGACAGCCCCGCCCTCCATTCAAGATGGCTGCTGTTACTAAAAATAGAAATTTGTTCAATTGTCCATTGCTGCTTTAGTATAAGTCAAAATGAGCTCAAATTTGAACTGCAGCTACATGGCAAGGAGTAGTTTAGCATATGTTCGGGGTTTTTTTTTGAAATTTTTCTTTCAGTCGATTTATATCGATTATTCAAATTAGGCATATTTTGATAAAAGATCACATTTAAATCTTCTCCTCTGAAACCGCTGAACCAAATTTGTGTCTGGTGGTCCCGCCCTCTGACCAAGATGGCTGCACAGCTGTACTTACTTTAACATAGGACCCTATGGGAAATTCACATAAAAACCATCTTGTCTGGAACCAGTAGCTCTATTAAAACCAAACTTTGATGGAATAGTCATTGGATGGTCCTCTTCCAAAATGGTGTCCGGCAGTTGCGCTCTCCCGCCAAGATGGCCACCACAGTGCAGTTGCGTTGTTATTTAAAGCAGCTTTGATCCAGGTGAGCGATTACAGGCTCCTGGGAGCCTCTGTTTTTTTTTAATTTTAACATGAATATCTTATGCAACGCTCATTGAAATTAGGAGGTACCAATTACAATCTTAAGTGGGTTAAAGTACCTGTTACCGTCCCTTATTGAAAGGCCTGGGTTAAGGTCAAGTATGTAGAAGTCGCAATAATTCTTAGATCTTCAAAATTTTGATGAGAAATTACTTGTGATAATTAAGAAATTTTCGTATTAAAAGATAGATGTCTTATTTAGTACACATGATGTGTTTCTTGAATAGTCAAAATATTGGAAAGACGAATAATTTAAAAGTCTTTGGGAGCAAAAAGGCCTAAGAAGGATAGTCAAAATTGACTAAGGCTACCGATGTCTTAGTTTGAATAAATTACTTTAATTAGGAACAGTAAATTTAATAAATGACTTTAATTGGGAACAGTAAATTTAATAAATTACTTTAATTAGGAACAGTAAATTTAATAAATTACTTTAATTAGGAACAGTAAATTTAATAAATTCCTTTAATTAGGAACAGTAAATTTCACACATTGTATATCTTATAAACCATGTCAGCACTGAAGTACTGACTACTGAAAGAATGATACCATTGGCTACTAGTATGCTGAAGCACTGACTACTGAAAGAATGATACCATTGGCTACTAGTATGCTGAAGCACTGACTACTGAAAGAATGATACCATTGGCTACTAGTAGTCCATCATCAGAGGTATCCACCCAGTGATAGTAATAAAACATAGATATCTAATTTAATAAAATTATAATATGAAATAATCAATTTATGGTAAACAAAAATATATATAACAAAATTGAAATTGACATGACAATATTGTCTTTAGGGGGACAATTTAGTTGTATTTTACTATCTCAGTGCATCTGAAATCTGGCCTGATAAGAACATTGGCCTTAGAAGAGGAGTGACCTCTGAGTCTCTTGAGGGGGCAATACAGTAGTATTTTACAATCCCTGTTCTTGTGAAATCTGGCCTAATAAGAATAGTGGCCGTTGGTAAGAATGGCCTTATAACAGGGGGGACTATTATAATGTTAACTGTACTTAACCATTGTAATACCAGGTGTTTATTTACTCTTATGACAATCTGTTGTATAATTTGTATAGTTTTTTTAATGCTATTATTTAAAACTTAATGATCCCCTTATAACCTTCACAGATAATAAATGCCCAATTACTTTTCTATTGTACCAGATTTTAGTAGAGATTTGTCTGTCTGTTTAACAACTTAGGGATTTAAAGGCTTAATAAGTAACACTTAGGCAAAAAAAAATAATTGCATGGGTTTCCGATAACCCCACCAACCCTAATTTTTTGTGCCTACCCTAAATTTGTTGGGGTCATTTTTGAACAAGCACTATTAAAGTCAGAATGTGTCCCCTGTAGAAACTAGCTAAAAATATTTAAAAAAAATAAAATCTTTTTCTACCGACCCTAATATGTTAGGGGAAACACAGGTATTTTTTTTCTTGACCTTGCGCAATACTTACACCTAATGACTTGTATTTTTATTTTTATGTTTCTTGCATGTCATGGGTTACACAGCTTTGCCTTATCTGGGATTGTTGTTTTACTATATTGTTTGTTTAACATACAAATTAAGGAATGTGCATGTGGCTTCCCTGTTGTTGGGTACACATCCCTGTGAAAAGGGGTTGGATGTGGGACGGCTTGAATTATATACATAACTTGTCTTAAGAATGGTACACAGACATATTTCAACTCATCTAGGTGAGTTTCGGAGCACCTGAGTTCACCCTCGGTTTTTTGTGTGTTTCATGTTACTAGATTGTCCTTTTCTACTTTTCCTTTTGACCATTGTGTTGTCTGTCCTTCTTTTGGTCATTGTGTTGTCTGTCCTTCTTCGACGTACAGATTCTGATTACCCCTTTGGTATCTTTTGGCCATGTTGTTGTATGTTCTTCTTTGATATACAGATTCTGTTTACCCCTTTGGTATCTTCAAACTCTTCTTGCAGCAGCTTCCGATGATTAACAATTTGATCAGAGTTGTTGTTTGCAGTCGGTTGCTAGGCAAAAGTTTCTGTCTAGATCAATTATCCCTCTTTTTACTTGTGACAATCAAGAAGAGTCTTTAATTTAGATATTCAGAATTTTGTGTGGTAAAAATTACAGAACTGTTTCCTTCTACGGATTTTTCTTACAGTTATGTGAAAAACAGGGTTTTAAACTGGATATTATATTTTAGCAATCCTAATATTGATCTTAAGAACAATATATTATATAGATGCACATATAATGCTTCTTAACTCACCAATGGTCATCATTTTGCATCAGTTGTCTTTCATTCAATCATTGTCCATAAACTTTTAAAAATTCAATCAATTTATCGGAACAAAAACGCTACTCTGTATAATTAACATAAATGTAGTTTCAGGGCCAATTATGCTTTCTGATTGGCTGAAAATTCAAATATTTTCTATAAATTAATTATGCTTTCAAATATCTTCTGAAAAAATACACTTTTGATGGCATCATTATTTGTAAGGAATGTTCTTTTTATGACCCTCTATACAGAGATTCTTGCAACTGCCTAGATGAGTCCTGGACTCACCATTTTCAGTTGGGACTTGTCAAATTTTTCAAATTTTAGATATTTACAATGATGGGGCTCACCAAAGTTTTTAGAAATGTCTTCTGGACTCATCAACATAAATAGCTGCAAGTATCCCTGTCTTATAAAGTGTTTGTGTGTTTTTTTTGTGGATAACATATTCCAAGATGACCACAATTGCAGGACATTGTTGGCTCTAAACCTTATAAGGAATTTTGTTTAACATCTCAGAAACTTGTGATACCAATCTTGCCTGCCATGGAATGTACTTTCGGTCGTTCTTGGGTTTTATCATATATAATTACTAAACACTAGAAACATTCCACATTCAAATTATAAAGTGCCAAAATATGAACTTCTCATATATGTTTTGTAAGGCAATGATAAAACCAGAGAACGACCGAAAGGCGGAAGATGTCACGTGACCTATTTTCACTTTTGCGGCCACAGAGTTGTCCATTGTCAACAAAATCGGAAGATTATCTGTCAGTATGGGGGTGTAGATGGTAGGAAGATATAAAAAACGGGTTTTCCTTGAAGAAAAAACATTTCACTACGCAAATTAGTAAGCGATTTGCGTCCTATCGACATTTTGACAGGGGAAATAGCGGTTGAAGTGACAGGGGTAGTAGGAGTGAGTCCGGCCTTGTGGTATTTTAGGTACATAGCGAGCTTATTTTTGACTCTACACAAGCGCCTGTGCTCTAACAAAGGAAATGATCAGTCATCTGAAATCAAATCAGAGGTTAGACAAGTTTTAGATTATATAATTACAGAAGTTTGTAATGAAGTTGAAATATTTCCCCCCCCCCCCCCCCCCCCCCCCAAAAGGGTGGGGATAGTTTTGAAAAAAGCCAACAAAATCACTGCCCCTCCCCCCAAAAAAAACAAAAACAAAGCAAAAAAACAACATAGCAGCACATTTTTAAACAAAACAAATAAGCAAATAAAAACCCTTTAAGTAAAAAAAAAAAACACAGGGACATTAAAATTGTTTCCTAATTATTCCCTACATGAATCCCCAACAATTAATTATCTTAAGGACACACAAGGACAGTCAAACAAGATGTTAAATAATCCCTTTAGGAACCCCTTATATACAATGTCTGATTATCTTCAGGACACAGAAGGCCATTTAAATATTGATACCAAACTGTGAATATTAAAGGTGTGATAAATTAATGTCCAGTTAATTACCTTTACTGGGTGACCTTTAACCTCATTGTATTGTAATCTTTTGACCTATAAATTAAAAACCTAGTAATGTTGTAATCGAACAAATTTAACACACAAAGAAGTAAACATATGTTGTTGTCAGTTCTTGAAATTTGTTTTTATTGTTATCTTTTATGTTTTACTTATTTGATTTCCATAGATTAAAGGTGACAGGAAGTGAATTTTTTGTCTTAATGTACTTCCAAATGATAAAATGTTCCATTATAATTGATAAAAAGAAGTTGAATGCTTTTTTTTTATATCGGAAATATCACATCCTATCCCAGTGTGTCAGCTAGACTTTGAAATCTTCAGGACAAATTCCAGTTTTATCAAAATTTCTTCAGAACAATTTGAGAAATAGGTGGGCAAATGTCCCAAGACCAGTCAGTGCCTAGCTGAATCACTGCTATCCTTATAAAATTGATATTTAAAAATCAATT
The DNA here is from genome assembly GCA_963680875.1 of Bathymodiolus brooksi. Classification (NCBI taxonomy): domain Eukaryota; kingdom Metazoa; phylum Mollusca; class Bivalvia; order Mytilida; family Modiolidae; genus Bathymodiolus; species Bathymodiolus brooksi. The sequence continues at coordinate 18,356,824 of OY804583.1, read as the reverse complement.
AATATTTTGAGTACACTGCAGGACCTGTAACTATAGACTAGAGGAGCAGGGTTGCTAGACATGTGGCCTCCTTAACTATAGACTAGAAGAGCAGGGTTGCTAGACATGTGGCCTCCTTAACTATAGACTAGAAGAGCAGGGTTGCTAGACATGTGGCCTCCTTAACTATAGACTAGAGGAGCAGGGTTGCTAGACATGTGGCCTCCTTAACTATTGACTAGAGGAGGAGGGTTGCTAGACATGTGGCCTCCTTAACTATAGACTAGAAGAGCAGGGTTGCTAGACATGTGGCCTCCTTAACTATTGACTAGAAGAGCAGGGTTGCTAGACATGTGGCCTCCTTAACTATAGACTAGAAGAGCAGGGTTGCTAGACATGTGTCCTTAACTATAGACTAGAGGAGAAGGGTTGCTAGACATGTGGCCTCCTTAACTATAGACTAGAAGAGCAGGGTTGCTAGACATGTGGCCTCCTTAACTATAGACTAGAAGAGCAGGGTTGCTAGACATGTGGCCTCCTTAACTATAGACTAGAGGAGGAGGGTTGCTAGACATGTGGCCTCCTTAACTATAGACTAGAGGAGGAGGGTTGCTAGACATGTGGCCTCCTTAACTATAGACTAGAAGAGCAGGGTTGCTAGACATGTGGCCTCCTTAACTATAGACTAGAAGAGCAGGGTTGCTAGACATGTGTCCTTAACTATAGACTAGAGGAGGAGGGTTGCTAGACATGTGGCCTCCTTAACTATAGACTAGAGGAGGAGGGTTGCTAGACATGTGGCCTCCTTAACTATAGACTAGAAGAGCAGGGTTGCTAGACATGTGGCCTCCTTAACTATTGACTAGAGGAGGAGGGTTGCTAGACATGTGGTCTCCTTAACTATAGACTAGAAGAGCAGGGTTGCTAGACATGTGGCCTCCTTAACTATAGACTAGAGGAGGAGGGTTGCTAGACATGTGGCCTCCTTAACTATAGACTAGAAGAGCAGGGTTGCTAGACATGTGGCCTCCTTAACTATAGACTAGAAGAGCAGGGTTGCTAGACATGTGGCCTCCTTAAATTTGTAAAGTATATATTATACATCATTTAATTTATTAGAAAGCTAGAAGTAGGTGTAATTACTCAAACCTCTGGTGTATCCGAGGAGCTTCGTGCCCCGACAAGGGCAGTCATTCCCAAGGTCTGTCAGACATGAGGCAATGTCCAGTAAAAATTGGTTTGGTCCAGTAAAAGGTTATTCAATACAGGACCAAATGATCAGTAGGAATCTGAGCACTTCCGCTGTGGAGTATGTGAATGTCCTGTAAACTTAATGCTGGGTCCAGTAATTTGTCCATTCAACATCAATTTACCTTGGGAAACACTGCAAGGGATATAAACCTCCTCCTTTATTTCATTTTTAGCTGATAATGTTTAAAAAATTTAAAAGAAAGAAAAATGAAAAAGTTAAAACATTATAAAAGAAAGGAAATAAAAATTGTACAATCTATGGTACAAAAATTGACTACTGTATACATGTATGTACAGGTACTTGTATATATCAGCCAAGCAGTCGTGTGATATTAATCAGACTACCGTATCACAATTATCTTCAATAATAATGTTAATCACACATTGAGTTAATGGGATACATACACATGGTAATAATTAGACTATTTCTAGTGACAAACATTATTGTGTCTTTACTCATTTTGTCATCAACAAGTTATAGTTTAGGGACGGACCATTTAACTTCCAGGGGGGGAGGGGGTTATGGTTTTTTTTAAAAAAAAATATTCTGATTCTCAATGTTGCTGAAAAAAATATTCTGATTTTGGTGGAGGAAAAAAAAAAAAATCTGATTCAGAGTTTTTGTCATATAACCTAATGTTAAATTCTGGGGGGGGGGGAAATTCTAACTCTTGTGTTGTCCGAAAACAAATTTCTGAACGAAACAAAAAACCATAACCCCCCCTGCAGGTTAAATGGTTGGTCCCTTATATACATGTGCTATATATAGCCTTTGGTTTTTTTGTAAAGAATAACAGACTGATTTGTAAATTCTCTGCTGCGTAATAAGGCAGAATATATAATTTATTTATTTATTAACAAATATTAGTTATTAAATCTTGATGAATATGATTGGATATTTACTAGATAGATAATCTATTTATAGCCTGTTCTATGACCATGGGGGAATATCATTTATACATGTACATGTAACATGAGAGATCTGTGTCATGACTGTGCTTTATTTTAATGACTTCCGTGTGTCCCAAAAATGTAATGTGTATGTACCAGGTAGTGATTATTATCTCAATCTAATTTAAATTAGATCTACACACTTGCTCCCTATTTTCTATTGGGTTTTTTTATAGCCTGCACACACGGCGACCAAAGAAAAACGATAGAAAATAGGGAGCAAGTGTGTAAATCTAATTTTAATTAGATTGTTATTATCTGTGACACAAATTTCCTTTAACCTGTATTTAAGGATAAAATTAACATGTTAAAATATTTAAAATTAAATCTTTCTTTGATCATTAGATATTTATGGATAATTTATGCACAAATTAAAACTTTAAAAGTTACAATGTATTGTAATTAATCATATTTAATTACTTTGTCTTTTGATATTTTTTTTTTGTAATGATAATTTCTTTCCATTTGTAACTGATATCACCAATCCTCGAAATGAAAATTTAAATTTACTGGTCCGAATCAAATTCTTGAATTAAGAAGGGGTAATAGGAGGCATTCTCATCCTAAATTCTGTTTGTCTCCTGAATACTAAAAATTAAAGAATCACACCCAAATTCCAAAAAAGTTTAATCCCAAAATCATGACGTTTAAATGCTAAAATCCTGAATTCTCCCTAAATAAAAGGCTCAGTCCCAATGTCTAGAAAAATATCCCTTTTTGCCCCTCTAATAAGATTTCAAATAATTCTTATTTGTTTAAGCACATTTTATAGGATGTTTTATTCATCACAAACTTGACATACATGTATATATATTTTGCACATGTCTTTCTTGATCATCTTAAAAATAAAGGTTTTAAATTTGTAATGCATACATGTATATGTTACAGTACAAATTGGAATCCAGTAGGTTCCAGAATCCTACTAGTACAAATTGGAATTCCAATTTCTACTAGTAGAAAATTGGAATTCTGAATTGTACTGGATTTAAACCAGTATAAATCAGAATTCCATTATCTACTAGGACAAATCAGGATATCCAGATTTGTACTAGGAGGATCCAGGATCCTACTGAAATAAAAAATTGAAAAAAGGAGAAACATGAAAAAATAGATATGAACACTTTTTTAATACAAATCTTCTGTTTTATGTCCCTTAGGTAAAATCAGTAAAAGCTAAATAAATATACTTGTATGATCACTGATCTTTAATTAATATTTAATCCCCCCTAAGGCCACATAACTTTTTAACTCCCCTCATGAATTGTAATCATTTCTAAATTCATTGTAAGTGAAAGTATTAAAATGTATTTTTCTCACTATTTGTAATTAAATTATCGCACAAGACTTATTTTATATTTCACAAATTTTACATATTTTCATGTTTTTCAAATCAGTAATATCCAGAATCGTACTAAGCTTTAAATTCAGTAATATTCTGAATCCTACTGAAAGCTTAGTAGGATCCAGGATCCTCCTAGTACAAATGTGGATATCCTGATTTGTCTTAGTAGATATTGGAATTCTGATATATACTGGTTTAAATCCAGTACAAATCAGAATTCCAATTTCTACTAGTAGGATTCCGGATCCTACTGGATTCCAATTTGTACTGTAACATATATATCTTGAGAATATGATAAACTGTATTGTTGAAAGTGACGTTAAACACCTTAAACTGAACTAATCTAACTGATAAACTGTATCAAAATTTATGGAATTATGGTATTTAATGCCACTTTCAACAATATTTCACTCAGTTAGGCCAAAAAAAAAATATGTGTGTTTACTGTCACATGTCAAAAAAATCCAGGGTCGGTCGGGATTAATTTTTTAGCTCACCTGGCCATAGGCCATGTGAGCTTTTGTCATGGGTAAGCGTCCGTCGTCCGTCCGTCCGTTAGCTTTTCACATTTAAATCTTCTTCTCTGAAACCGCTGAACAGAAATCAGCCAAATTTGCCAGAAATGTTCACTGGATGGTCCTCTACCAGATTTGTGTTTTTGGTGCTGATTTGAAATCCAACATGGCTGCCAGGGTCCATAATGTGTTCTCATTGGCTGAAATTTTAAAAATCTTCTTGTCAGAAACCACTAAGTCAATTGAATTGTGACTTTGCAGGAATGATCATTGGGTGGTCCTGTACTAAAATTGTGAATCGTTTGCCGATCGGAAATTCAAGATGGCCACCATGACTCGACTTAGTTTAACATTGGACCCTATGGGAATTTCACATTTTCATCTTTTTTTCTGAAACCACAAAACAGATTTGAACCAAACTTGGCAGAAATGTTCATTGGATGGTCATATACAAGATATTTGTTTTTGGCGCTGATCGGAAATCCAACATGGCTGCCAGGGCCCATAATGTGTTCTGATTGGTCGAAATTTCAAAAATCTTCTTGTTAGAAACCACTAAGCCAATTGAATTGTGACTTTGCAGGAATGATCATTGGGTGGTCCTGTACTAAACTTGTGAATCGTTTGCCGATCGGAAATTCAAGATGGCCACCATGACTCGACTTAGTTTAACATTGGACCCTATGGGAATTTTACATTTTCATCTTTTTTTCTGAAACCACAAAACAGATTTGAATCAAACTTGGCAGAAATGTTCATTGGATGGTCATATACAAGATTTTGTTTTTGGCGCTGATCGGAAATCCAACATGGCTGCCAGGGTCCATAATGTGTTCTGATTGGTCGAAATTTAAAAAATCTTCTTGTTAGAAACCACTAAGCCAATTGAATTGTGACTTTGCAGGAATGATCATTGGGTGGTCCTGTACTAAACTTGTGAATCGTTTGCCAATCGGAAATTCAAGATGGCCGCCATGACTCGACTTAGTTTAACATTGGACCCTATGGGAATTTCACATTTTCATCTTTTTTTCTGAAACCACAAAACAGATTTGAACCAAACTTGGCAGAAATGTTCATTGGATGGTCATATACAAGATTTGTGTTTTTGGTGCTGATCGGAAATCCAACATGGCTGCCAGGGCCTATAATGTGTTCTGATTGGTCGAAATTTTAAAAATCTTCTTGTTAGAAACCACTAAGCCAATTGAATTGTGGCTTTGCAGGAATGATCATTGGGTGGTCCTGTACTAAACTTGTGAATCGTTTGCTGATCGGAAATTCAAGATGGCCACCATGACTCGACTTAATTTTAACATAGAACCCTATGGAAAAAATGTTTAAAAGTCTTCTCCTCTGAAACCAGTAAGTCAGTTTAAAGCAAACATGGGATGAATGGTCCTTAGGTGGTCAACTTTCAAAATTATGTCCTGTGACCCCGACCTCCATCCAAGATGGCAACCATCAGCGAACATAGTTTTAACATAGATCCCTATGGGAAATATATTTAAAAATCTTCTTCTCTGAAACCAGTAAGCCAATTTAAAGCAAACATGGCATGGATGGTCCTTAAGTGGTCAATTTTCAAAATTGTGTCCAGTGACCCTGACCTCCATCCAAGATGGCCACCTTCAGCAGACATACTGTAGTTTTAACATAGGACCCTATGGGAAAAAATGTTTTAAAATCTTCTCCTCTGAAACTAGTAAGCCAATATAGCAAACATGTCATCGATGGTCCTTAGGTGGTCAACTTCCAAAATTGTGTTCAGTGATCCCGATCTCGGTTTAAAATGGCCGCCGTCAGCAGACATAGTTTTAACATAGGACCCTATGGGAAAAATTTTTAAAAGTCTTCTCTTCTGAAACCAATCAGCCAATTTAAAGCAAACATGGCATGGATGGTCCTTGGGTAGTATACTTTCAAAATTGTGTCCGGTGACCACGACCTCCATCCAAGATGGCTGCCATGAGCAGACATAGTTTTAACATAGAACCCTATGGCAGTATGGGATTTGAATAGTAACTTAGATGTATTCAGCATGCAGACATTCTTAAGAGGACTTATTTATGTCAGGTGAGCGATACAGGCTCACCTGAGCCTCTAGTTTTTTTATTATTATCGGCAAAACCAGAAATAATCGTTCCCGGTTTCGGAATCTGATTCTGGTATTTCATTTTTCGAAATTTCCGGTAAACCGTCATTTATTGAAGCTGTTTTATGAAGAATTATGCAGTTTTTACCTTCTTTGCTCTCAATTTTGACAAAAAGCTAGCAGTTGAATAAATAAAACATTGCTGCTGGTTAAACAACATCCGAATTCTGTGTAAAAATTCATAGGGTCGCTAGCAAAAATTAGGGTCGGTCGAGTGACCGTAAACACGCACATTATTTTTTTTTGGCCTTATAATGTGGCAGTCATTTTTCTTGATGGAGAAAACTACCGATCTGTCCCAGTGACAAACTTCATCACATAATGTTGTTTCTAGTACACCTCGTCATGAACGGGAATCAAACTCAGAACCTTAGTGGTGATAGGCACTGATTTCACAGGTACTGGTAGTTGTAAATCCAACTATCATACAATCATGACCACGACGACCTCTCAAATTTTAATGATCAAAATATTTCCCCTACATAAATAGTGGCGATAGGCACTGATTGCAGAGGTAGTTGTAAATCCAACTATCATACTGTCACAACAACGACGGTACACATTTTATACTGGACTGATCGGTAGTTTGCCATAGTTCAATATTCCTTTCACAATTAATGAAAGAAAGGGGGGGGGGGGGGGGTGTGTGTCCACAACATGAAAATAAATCTACAGCCAAACTTGCCTTAGTGACCACCTATATTAAGCAATAACCTGTCTTCATTGACCTTAGTTTTAATTTCCATTCATAATGCATTTCATATTACATAAAGTTAACCTGTATTTAGTGACCACCTGTTTTTAGGATGGTAAATGTGCCATTTGATGGTCACATACAGTATAAGGACAGGTTTGACTGTATCTTAGTTTGGATATATAACTAATGGTACAATGTATCTCTTGATATTCTGATAAATCTTGGCTGTTTATATAGAGGACACACGTTTGTTTACATTACTTCTGTTTGTTACTAATTAGTACTGCATGTTATGATGAACTAGAGGCACCGTAAGGGAAACATCATCATGTACGATCTTCACAGATTATACCCACCTGTTACTTATTGGAAGTACATACAAAACCTTGAAATTATGTAAATAAAAATTGTCCAAACCAAGCACCATATTGTATGGCATGGAATCAATCCTGAGTCCGTGGTAAAGAAATACTTGTACAGTCAAACCTGCCTTAAAGGGTACAATGTACCTGTATATAGCAAATCACTGTCCACTAAGGGAAGTTTAATGTTCCTCATTAAATGAAGTGTATAGTTTGAACCTGTATATAATTAAAGGGCAACAACTCATAAAGGACACATTTTCAGGCTCTCTTCAGTGTCCTTTAAGTTTATATACAGGTTTGGCTGTACATTAAATAACAGTGATGATTTTTTTCAGTTATTTATCTTATTTAGCTATTTTTCTGTGAAAAAGAAATTCTGAAAATTGCAGGACACAGTCAGAAATGGTCAAAATGACCTTTTTGAAAAGGGGTTTCAGCTATTTTCATTGATTTTTAGTTATTTTATTGTCTGTCTAGAAACATCCCTGAAATAAGAAAGGCTAACAAAACAATTGATGGATCTCTGTCTGTTATCATTGCTCTCTTAATGTTTGGGTGCACACCCACATCTCCCACATCTCCACAGTTAAGTATACAATGTCAATGTTTTGTTTAGATGTTTTGAATCTATATAATTACCCAACATGCACCATAATAAATGGTATTTGTAAATAAGACATCATCCGCTTTTGATGCAGTGTTTATCAATTGTAGTGGTTTGTAACACATTTGTTTCATTAAGTCGTCTGCTACTCTTAATTACTTTATTATACATTGTATGGAGGTAAACTAAGGGGGATAATTCAATTGTACTTGTATTGAGGTAAACTAAGGGAGATAATTCAATTCTACATTGCATGGAGGTAAACTAAAGGAGATAATTCAATTCTACATTGTATGGAGGTAAACTAAGGGAGATAATTCAATTCTACATTGTATGGAGGTAAACTAAGGGAGATAATTCAATTCTACATTGTATGAAGGTAAACTAAGGGAGATAATTCAATTCTACATTGTATGGAGGTAAACTAAGGGAGATAATTCAATTCTACATTGTATGGAGGTAAACTAAGGGAGATAATTAAATTGCAACTTTTATTTCATGTACATGTAGTATATAGGTAGCACAGTAGTCCCCCTCTTATATGGCCACCATTTCTGCAATGATAAAGTGGCCTCTGTTGAGTCGGATAAATTAGTAGTGCTTTTTATATTTTACTATCTCATGATCAATGTATCTGAAATCTGTCCTGATAAGAGGAGTGGCCTTATTAGAGGGGGGCTACTTTATATGTACCATATAGTAAACAGGCACCAGTAGCATTTTAGTGTATCCTACTTTCTGGCTCATATGTACATGTACAGTAAATACTGAAGAATGGCTTATTTTTTGGTAGTTTTTTTTTAGATGTGGTAAACGGTAAAATTTCATGGTCATGAGAAATTAGGGATTTGTCTGAGCTTGTAGATGATAGTAGAGATAATTTCTCATGTTACAATAAATGAGGCTTATTACATGTAACTTGTACCAGTAAATATTACAATAAATGAGGCTTATTACATATAGCTTGTACCAGTAAATATTACAATAAATGAGGCTTATTACATATAGCTTGTACCAGTAAATATTACAATAAATGAGGCTTATTACATATAGCTTGTACCAGTAAATATTACAATAAATGAGGCTTATTACATATAACTTGTACCAGTAAATATTACAATAAATGAGGCTTATTACATATAACTTGTACCAGTAAATATTACAATAAATGAGGCTTATTACATGTAATTAACTTGTACCAGTAAATAATATAAGAGAATCGATTGGAATTTTAAAATGGTTTAAGTTTTGTGTGTTCTATTGAATGTTTAGTTGAAGTCTATTAAAACAATATGCCACAAGGCTGTCAGATAATTGAGTCTATTGATTTATTTACATTTAAGTGTGAACAATACATTAGTGACATTTCCGTGTAAAGTTTGACTTGTTTTATATCTAGTGGGCAGCAACAAAAACAAAAGGACCTAGGAAAGGAACATTTCATTTTTTTCTGCTTTGTTATTTTTGTGGTAATCAGTGATACTGTTTTATCTAATGGCAGCAGCAAAAATCAAAGGGCCTAGGAAAGGAATATTTCAAATATCTTTGATTTGCTTCTTTGTTATTTTTGTATACCTTGTGATACAGCAGTCCCTGGTACCATCTCCTTCTGTAATGAAAGTGGCGTTAGAAGAGGCCTTTCTTTAGGGGGACAGTTCATCACCAGTACATTTGTATTACACTATCTCGGACCTGATAGGAGGAGTGTCCTTTGGTAGGAGTGGACTACTATGTATGATATTTGAAAAGAAAAATGAGGAATATAATATTTCATGGATTTTTATTGTTCTGATTTTTATTAGCCCCCTATACTCCACACAGAAACTGTGGCCTTGATAGTACACTGTTAATCATACATTGTTTTGTTTGATTCCTGACCAAGACTTAAGGCTAACAATACATCAATTTTTTTTTATCATGTTTTGACCTCCCTGACCAAATTCAAATCAACATCCTTAAAGAGTTTGAAAGAAAATGCAATAGATAGAAAAAAAAACATTAGCACTAAACCTTTAAGTGACCTTGATAGATTGATAGAAAGGTAAATGACACTGGGATTACCGGTAATTTGATTCCCAGTAAAAGTGCATACAGGAAATTACCAGACATAAAATAAGCCTAGGTAATGACATTCAATTTTACTTTTTGACACACAATATTTTACAGTGAGTCTAATTTCTGTGAGACTCGTTTTATATGACTGTAAAATGTTACAATTATATTATGGAAAATATGGAAAGCCATTAGGGTAAACATTGTGTTCATTATATCCTCTTTTGTGTAGCAGTTGAAACTTGTTCTTGTCATCAATATCATGAACTAGGTGAAATACTGCTGACTTGACATTAAGCAATCAATCATGTTACACAACCAGATATGGTATTGAAATCAAATTAATGTACCTATACCAAGTCAGGAAAGTCAGCGGTCATGTATTTGTGTGTTATGGGGTATCAATTTTGCCTCCTATTACAAATTTTCTATTGGATTTTTATACCAAGTCAGGAAAGTGAGTACTGTAGCCATGTATGTGTGAGTTGTGGGGTGTCAATTTTGGTTCTTTCTACAATTTTGATATTGGATTTTAGAACTGTTCCGACAGTGTGTCATGTTTTGGTTTAACATTTGATTTGACTGTGTATATATTGTAGGATTGGCAGTTTGATGATGGTAACCCTATGATTTTTCGCTTAACATTTGATTTGACTGTGTATATTTTGTAGAATTGGCAGTTTGATGATGGTAGCCCTAAGATTTTTCTACTGTTCCGACAGTTCTGTGGCATTAGTCCGAAGGTCCATTAGTCCGAAGGTTCGTTATTCCGAAGGTCCGTTAGTCCGTTTGTCCTAATGGCGGCCACCCATACATTTGAACTCCGTTCAGAATAACGACTTACAAAGACTGCGGTATTCGCGGGAAACCGAAGATACAAGCTTTGAGTTTTGGTGGCTCAAAAAGGGAAACTCGTTTCACAACCCTCCCACCACCCCCCCCCCTGATGCAGCAACGAAAGAGGGGTTAATCAAGGGATACTGGTTTGTTAACTTAGGGGTAGGAAAGGGGCATATATGTAAAATTAGAATATAAACACATATTTGAAGTTAACTCCAAATGACTTTCCAAAATGCCTTGTGCAAACATGTATCTTAAAGTTGTGTTACTAGAAATTAAGGTATAAAACAACAAAGTACCGAAATTGCAGGAAATAATGATTTATTTTTCTAGTTTAACCCGTACGTTTTTTCCTATATGTAATATGCATAAAACATTTGTTAGATGATCTTTTATGATATTATATTATTTTTTGTTCTGATGCGTGTATACCTAAGTACCAATCTTTGGAATTTCTACACTAACAAGACTGTTTATTCCTCTACAGTACACCACTTAGTTAAAATCTCTAAGGAGACCCCCATCTGGTACACGTATCTGGTAAAGGGTACTTGTATATTTCGAGCCATGGAACACGGTATTCTGGAATTACATAGATGTATAATTTGGTACGCGTATGCTTAAGTTGTTGCGGTAGTTGATTGGAGTTTTCAATATTCCATGATAATTGGTATATATTTGAGGTTACACTCCGTATTTTGCGACCATCAGTTGTACATTAGAACGTCCGTTTAATGATTTTATGTATTCTCTTTTGAATGGAATGTACTTGTCCCTCACAAAACTTCATTTCAGATGTGCTTTTATGTTTTCTAATCCCTTTCTCAGAGATCGTCTCTTTTGTGTCGTACCAAAAGAGACTTTCAGTTTTTCGTAAAGAGTAAATGACAAGACTATTCTGAAGTGTTTGTTAAGCAAAAAAATCCCCGTTGTTAATTGGATCAACAACGGGTCTTAAAAATAATCTTTGACTAAATATCTTTTAAGTTTTAAGCTTAAACATATTTGGTTAAGATCAGAGTTTTTGGAGGAAGAATTAAGGAAAGTATTTTTGGGTGGAGGTGGTTTGACCTGAGAATTGTCATGAAATGTTCTGAAAGGTACATAGGGACATATATCTTTTTTATTGTCCAGTGGATTGGGTTCAAATTTGAGGGTGTTGGGTGCATTGGCATATATTTAACGAATATTTGAAGGGAAAGTTAAAAAAAAATGATTTTGGGTGGAGGTGGTTTGACCTGAAAATTGTCATGAAATTTTCAGATCAAATTGTTTCCACCCAAAATTTTTTTTTTATATGTTTTTTTTAGTATTCTTTGGGTATATGCTGATGTGTTTGACATTTTCGGGTTTGGACTCGGTCCGTAGGTTGATGAAAGAAGAGATGTGGGCCTTGATGTACTTTTCAGGACATTTCATGACAATTTTCGGGTCAAGTTGTTTCCACCTGAAGTTATTTTTTTTTAATTATTTTTTAGGTGTTCGTTAGATATGTGCTGGTGTGTTTAACATTTTCGAGTTTGAGCTCAATCCATTGGATGGTGGAGAGGATATGGGCCTTTGTGTGCTTTTCGAAACATTTTCGGGACGTTTCGTGACAATTTTCAGGTCAAATTGTTTCCACCTGTGCTGATGTGTTTAACATTTTCAAGTTTGAGCTCAATCCATTGGATGGTAGGGGGGGTGTGGGCCTTTGTGTGCTTTTCGGGTCAATTTTCAGGACATTAGTCTAACCTGTTTATTGTATATATGTTAACTTTATGTATTAACTAAATTTAATACGGCGCTCGGCCAATAATCTTCAGTAGTGAAGGACGGCTAGAAATGTAAAGAAGAAGAAGAGTTTTAGTGGAGGGTTTACTTCATTGGAATGATTTCCATATACAAATAAATGTATTTCAGAGAAGATGCGGTTTTTTTCTTTTTTTTAGACTTAGCACGCTTGGATCCATAATTACAAAACAGGGGTTTGGTGCAATTTTTGGCGTGTTTTCTACAAAATGTTTTAAGTTTTACCTATATTTGCAGATTACACATTTTTTTTTGCTAGCAAAAGCCGGGCGTACAGCCTACAACCCACCTGGATAGGCCACTGCTTAGTTAGAATGTGAATATGAGTATCTTGCTTCTCTTACTTAATTTGATAAAAGACTGAATATTAAATAAATTCAACACTGTTCGATACCTATCCTTTGGTCGAAAAACAAGACTAACGGACCTTAAAAAGTTCGGACTAACAGACCTTCAGACTAATGAACCTTCGGACTAACGGACCTTCGGACTAATGAACCTTCGGACTAACGGACCTTCGGACTAATGAACCTTCGGAGTAATGGACCTTCGGACTATCGAGCGGTCACCGTTCCGACAGTGTATTATTTTTTGGTTTTTCATTTGATTTGACTGTGTATATTTTGTAGGATTGGCAGTTTGATGATGGTAACCCACCACCAGGAGAAGTCATTGATGAATGGATCAATTTACTGAAAACTAGATTTAAGGAGGAACCAGGCTGTTGTGTAGCTGTCCACTGTGTAGCAGGATTAGGAAGGTACTGTATGATTGACAGGTCCTAATGTAGTTATATAACCTATATAATTAGGAACCGCATCGGTTGCAGAATGGTTAACATGCTCGCCTCGAGTGTGGTAGATTGTGGGTTCGAACCCCGTTTGGGTCAAACCAATGACTATAAAATTGGTATTTGTTGCTTCTCCGCTAAGTACACAGCATTAAGAAGAAAGAGCAAAGACTGGTTGGCTCGGAATCGGAATAATGTGTTCGAGTGGAGTGACATGTCTACCCGCAGACTGTTGTTTCAGTGAGCCAGCACTAAAAAAAACCAACTCCGTGTGTTGGTCTAGAACAAAGCGGATCATTTATGAAGTAACAGATACTTTCTATATAGCTTGCAATAGAACAATTATTGTATTTCCTAAAGTTACAATGTAGGATGATATATAAACATGTAACAGGGCTCACCACACATAGTAAAAACAGGGCGACTTGACTTCTCTCTCTCTTGACTTAAGGGCGAAGTGAGGGAAAATCTAGGAGACTTCCGAAAATCGATCCAAATTTTAACGTTTCTTTCCCCGCTACCGCATGTTCCCCTACCTTTCACAAAAACGAACAATGATCTTAAAAGGATGCAATTAACGAGTTTGGAATAAAATATTGAACATCAAACCCTGTATGGGTCACATTTCAGGAACATGGGCGCTCCTCTTATGTGAATATTGAAGAAAAAGTATGATTATTGGTGAAATAAATACGGACTTGAAAAGACTGACAGGGCGACTAAAACTTTGCTTTTTGACAGAAATTGGGCGACTTCATTGAAACCAAGGCGAAGAAGTCGCCCACTTCGCCTGGTTTGGTGAGCCCTGTAATAAATTGTAACATTTATTAATGTCAAATTTGACTTCAGTATGATAATAAATGCACTTGGCCAAAGGCCATGTGGACCTTTTACCATTTTGGTGTATGTTGTCTGTGAACTTTTCACATTTACAATCTTATCCTGAATAACCACTTTACCATTTGTACTGAAGCGTTATAGGAATGGTCTGTCTATAGTCCACTGTAATTATTTTCATGTATATGTTTTTTTTCTTATTCAGAGCTCCTGTCTTGGTAGCTTTAGCATTAATTGAATGTGGAATGAAATATGAAGATGCAGTAGAACTCATTAGACAGTAAGTTTGCTTGACGTGAAGTTATAATACAGAAAGCCTGACCAATAACCATAGTATGTAGCATTTTTGGACAGTGCCACGCTCACTCCATATTAAAGACCTCTTTTGTAGATTTCGAAGAAAAAAAAAGTAGGTGCAGTGTAGCTGCTGCAGAAGACTAAATCCCCTCTTACCCAATACAGAAGACTAAATCCCCTCCTACCCAATACAGAAGACTAAATCCCCTCTTACCCAATACAGAAGACTAAATCCTGTTCTACCCAACTCTCCATACTTTTGCAGCGGCAGTCAAAAGTCATTGACAGCTATGAATGCTGTTTTATTCACTATATAAACCAAAGACTGTAAAATATGTACTTGTTGTCAAAAAGGTAGCCAGGATTGGCCAGGCTGTTATTAGGATAATGTGTCTTATTTCAGACATGTATATTGTGATCTAACACTTGCTGTTTAGTTCAGACATACTTAGAAATATGCTAATGAAATTTGTTCTAAACATGATATTGCTGACTCAAATTAAAACAATATTTACTCACTCTTACTCAATTATGAAGGTGCAGTTGATGTCTAAGAATTCTTTTAGATAACAGATACTAAGTCTAAAGTCAAGAAATGTCCCCATTTTGTCTGAAAACATTGAACTATTTCATAGCAAGTTTGGCATGAAATGTTCCTTGTCATCACTGCAGGGGAAAAGACAAAACAAAATCAGCTCTGTTGGAACAGTTACAAAATACAATGACAAAATAATAAAAACAGGCAAATGAAAAAACAAGTTTAAAAAATCTTAAATATTTTTTCATACATCACATCTGATTCAATCAAAATAACATCTTTGAGATTTAGGGTTCTGGTATTTAGTGCCACTTTCAACAATATTTCAGTTATATCGTGGCTGTCAGTTTATTGGTTGAGGAAACTAGAGAACCCAGAGAAAACTCGCAAAGCCACTGACAATCTTTATCACATAATGTTGTATCGAGTACACCTCGCAATGAACAGGATTCGAACTCACAATGTTAGTGGTGATAGGCACTGATTTCACAGGTAGTTGTAAATCCAACTACCATATGATCACGACTACAGCAACCCCTTAAACATATTTGATGGTTGAATAATAAACAAATTGTTTATATAAAGATAAACAAAGCGGCAGACTCGAGAATAATAGCATCTTGTTTTAAATACATTATATAAAAAAAACCACAACATTTGAATAGAGTTTTACCAAACTGGGGAAAAAAAATAATAGGAATTATTAGAATTTGATATTAATATAATTTTCGTTGTAGAAAAAGACGAGGAGCTATTAATGCTAAGCAACTTGCCTTCTTGGAACACTACCGTCCAAAATCTCGACTCAAACAAAAAGGAAACGGCCACAAGCAGTGTTGTGTGATGTAGGCTTATCAAGTGATTTCCCTGACCAACCAGCATTAACCAACAGACACAGACGCACCGATGAAGTGTTCAGCAACAAAGCGTTTATTGCCCTAGATATGATCATACTGATTCACTTTATTGTGTTCTCATTTGAAATCTCGAGGGGAGATAACTCTTCCTTCTTAATCCGTCATGTATCACAATGTGTTTGTTTTATCCATTTTTGTCACTGTCTATTCCAGCTTTTTCGTTATGTTAGATGTCAAAATTGAAGAACAAATATGTTTGTGTTGTGCCACTTCAATTTTGTTTTTATTATGATGTTTTAACCTTTCTAAGGGGGCTCATTTCTACTTCTCTGTGACAATCGCACGACTATTGCTGTGGATATTTATTATTTACAAACGTTGTGTGATTTTCATGTGACTATCACTTTAGGAAGTAAAAATGAGCCCCTAAAAAGACATGTTTAATTTGGGTTTTACCAAATTGAAAAAATAAAGAAAGTAAAAATGAGCCCTAAAAGATATTTTTGATTTGGGTTTTACCAAATTGAAAATGGAATATATAAATGAACCCAATGTGAAAAAAAGTCGCAAGAAGGACAAAAGCTTTATTTTTTTAATTTCTTACGGAGCTAAAAATATTATTTATTTTGGAGATACTATTTTGTTTTTTCAACTTTTCAGAATAGAATTTGAAATTAAAACCCTTTTATTTCACAGTACCAACCTCATTAAAAAATTGTTGAACTTCTGACAATGAAAAATGAAATCCGTTTTTAAACATCTTATTACCGCAAAAAAAAAAAAAAAAAGTGTAAAATCTATGTAGTATAATTACTCTTGCATCCCGAATATCGAAAATAAATTATTTGTATTCGAACAAACAACAGTAATTCACTCATGTGCTAACACATTTCATGAATTACTACGTCGGTCGGTTACTCATGATTTATTTGTTGATATTCAGAATACAAGGGTAATTGTATGATCATTAGTATTTTTTTGCAGTGAAAGGTGAAATGTTTGATGTAGAATTTTTTTTTCTGATTTCTATTTCAATTTCCAATTATATATTTGTATATTTACTCTCGCCTGTGTGAGACCTAAGCATCCGGTTTTTTTTTTTGTTCATCAATAAAATCAAAATTTAATTAAGTTTGTTTCTCAATAACCATAAGTCATAATTCCACATCAATTTGTCAATCAATTTTACTGACAGGAACATGGTCACCAGACTGTGACCTCATTTTCATGGTCCATTGAAATTGGGTCATAATAACTGATCAACACTATCATTCTGAAGTCAACCAAGCATGTTGCTTGACATTTGTTTTTTATGGTTAATAGACTTTTGTTTTTAATATGTTAGTTTTTGTGATAAGTTACATTTCTAAGTTACCATACCTTGTGTGTATCAGCCATCCTGTATAGAGTGAATATGATACAGTGTCCATAAAATTGTCTGTCAAAAGTCAAGATGTCTGAATGGCAGCCATTCTTGTAATCACAGGGAACATATATCGCTTTTGCCATACTTTTCTAGCTGTTTTGGTTTTATTTGTATAATCAATGAAAATTGGTACACATTAAATAATAATGGAGTTTCAGTTTTAAAAAATGATGTTATGATTATATTTTGTTTCGATAAAAATGTAAACTTGATTATAGTTTCCTTGTAATGTAAAACCATATTTTTTTTACTGGTACAAAACAAACAAGATGTGGACAAGGCTTTTATAGATCTAAAAATAGAACAAACAACATGTGGTCAAAGCTTTTATAGTTCTAAAAATAGAACAAACAACATCTAGTCAAAGCTTTTATAGTTCTAAAAATAGAACAAACAACATCTGGTCAAAGCTTTTATCGTTCTAAAAATAGAAAAAACAACATGTGGTCAAGGCTTTTATCGTTCGTTCTAAAAACAGAAAAAACAACATGTGGTCAAGGCTTTTATAGTTCTAAAAATAGAACAAACAACATGTAAATAAGGCTTTTATAGATCTAAGAATAGAACAAACAGCCTGTGATGTTTGGAATAGTAGCCTCTGTACAAATCTTGTATTTCTAATGAAAATGTACTATAGTGCTAAAACATGGTGCAAATTTTTGTAGGAAGAATAAGGAGGATAATTTTATTAGGCCAAAATAAAAATATATGTCTGTTTACGGTTACCCGACCGACCCTATTTTCAGCTGCGACCCTAGTTCATTTTTATCGGTAAATCAAAAGTGAAAGTGAAGGTAAAAAATCATCACGGTCGTCAGAACGTTTTAGCGGAAAGCAATATTTAACCAAGTAGTGTTCCGACATCGTTTTTTAAACAGTGAACCGTTAAAATTGAGTGTGTCTTAAATGAAGAGGGACACAGTATTATTTACAAAGTTTTGCCAACTTTGACAGTCGGAGAAGTGAAAGAAAATTTATAATTTTCAACATGTGAACTTTCGGTGCATGGAAAGTGAAACTGGCTCTAGTATAAATCAAGCTATTGACGTATTGACCTCGGCAGCAGAAGCTGCAACAACAAAAACCATAGACGCATTTCAAATACTAATGGCAGGTGGAAGGACCAAAGTTGATCAGCAATCTCCAGAGTACATGTATATAATGATCCAGAAAGAAAGCGTAACTCTCCAGTGTGCATATTCACTGGGCATCCGTTGTCCATAACATTTGACAATTAATCTTCTTCTTGAGAACCACTGGACAGAATTAAACCAAACTTGACAGAGATGTTCTATGAAGGTTTTATAGTTAAGTTTGTATCATATTCCATCTGAGTTTCAGGTCATTTTGCAGACACAAACTGTCAGTTTTAGCTTCAGTGTTTTGTGTTATGGCCTAATGTGGGTCAAATATGATGAAGGTTAATCCAGAAACACATAAAGATTGCATAGTAATAATTAAATATCATATTTGATCTGACTTCAGGCCAACCAGTTGTTGCATATTCTTCTCAATACTGTGTACTTTGCTGAAAGGGATCTACTAACCATTATAAAGTGTTTGGTTTGACCTGGCCGATGACCAAGCACAAGACAGTCCAGAAAAAACTATGCAGTCTTTGATCTTTATTCATTTAAAAACATAAATATATTAACAGAAATCACATTTATCTTTATTCAATTTATACAACAATCACATTTCTGCAAAAAATATACTCGAAAGAAAAAAATAAAATAAAATGAAAATACCTTCCTACCTACCTTATTTTATTGGAGGACGTAACCTTAAACAGACATATATATTTTTTTTGGCCTTATCACTGAAACTGCAAAGCATGCTTTTTCCAAAAATAATGATTACACATTGAATTTTATATAGTTAGTATTATGGTCTAAAGCAATCAAATGTCTGTAACAGACTGCTGTCCGTGCTTCAGTGAGATGTTCAAAACCTGTACGTACTGGTTTGTCTACCTGTACTCTAAAGTCATACAGCTACATAATACAATGTAACCAAAAGTTGCATTAACCTAATTTAAATGGCCGCCACGATATAGCTGAAATATTGTTGAAAGTGGCATTAAACACCATAAACCTAACCCTAATTTAAATCGAATCAAGAAAAAAATGAATGTATAATATGCTATTGATATTTTTATAATGATTTATTAAAATTGTCACACTATTTCTTCCTGTATTGTACTTTTGTAACAATAGCTTATTGTGTCAAATATATTTTTGTTAATTCTATTAGATATTGCATTTTGCAATACACGAAATGCAAGGTCAATCAGTCAACGATTCTTCTTTTTAATATAAATACAGACAAACCTGCTTTAGTGACCACCTCTATTAAGCAACAACTTGTATTATGTGACCTTGATTTTAATTTCCCTTTCCAGTGCATTTCATTTTAATGAAACCTGTATTTAGTGACCACCTGTCTTATGTGACCATATTTCAATGTTCCCTTGGGAGGTCGTATTAGATAGGTTTTCCTGTATTTCTAATTATTTTCATGTACATGTGAAATCATGAGATTAAAAAAAAACCAGTGCATATAAGATCGCATATATAATGTCAATAAATTTGGCAGAAATTTCATAAATACAGCCTATTTTTGATATCTTAACATTCAGAATTAAATAGAATGATCTATGGATATAGTAAAGACAATGTGCCAAATATTTGCAGTTTTTCGGTGGCGATAACTTAACTCCCCAATGTCTAATTTCAATGAAAACATAAAAAGTTCAAAACCGTCTAATATATGGACTGTGCGTCTGTCTGTCATGTGACAGATATTGCTGTACAAATTCACGAGTTTTTATTCATTGTTATGTTTTGTTTTCATTTGTGTATTGCATTTCATTTGAACAAAAAAGCCATGGTAATTTATTCCTAGATTTATCTATTAGATTTTAAAGACTTTGGGGGGGGGGGGAAACCAGTGATAAATGACAATGAAGAATTTATTAAAATATAGATTTAGACAGGTAGATATTTTCTTTATAATATGGCCGACATTGATAATGAAATCATGTCGTAAAAAAAAAATCAAAACATTTTCAAATTTTCATATTTTGACAGTGGCTATATTGGACAGAGATGAAATTTATCCTCTGATCAGCGGATTTTCTCTTTTTTTTAACGAAATGTTTGGAAATAAAATGTAGCAACCTTTCAGTATTTCAAACAGCTTGAAAATGCTCTGACACTGTATGGGGGGGGGGGGTTTCCTCTTTTTTCCTCAGTGAGCACTTTCAATTCTGATTGGATGATAGAGAAATAAATGTAGATATGAAATATTTGAAAAGATACATATAAAGTATCAATTCTGATTGGATGATAGAGAAATAAATGTAGATATGAAATATTTGAAAAGATACATATAAAGTATCAATTCTGATTGGATGATAGAGAAATAAATGTAGATATGAAATATTTGAAAAGATACATATAAAGTATCACCATTTGAAGTAAATCCATAATGTAGTTATCTCCCTTATTGACACATAGATACATGTAACAATATATGTATATTGTTGGAAAATATATATGGAATAACGTCAGTTTTCATGGTCGAGACATATTATCGCGAGTCTGATAAGATGATGAGCTCTGATACTAGTGATAAGGTATGTCAAGATCTTCAAAACGTTTTGACGTTAATGTTTTTATTGGTGACATCATCACACTGTCCGATAATTTTCAGTGTCAGTCATTTTGTTGATACTTACAATATCGCTAAGAGATCAGAGGAAAAATGCCCAAATTATCAATAGAAAATTATATGTGCAAGCTTTAGAAACGGGTAGTGTAAGCTTTTCACCTAGTGCTAGTAAATTTAGGAAAGAAAACAATATGTAAATGGTAAACTAGGAATAAATTTATAATGGTTTTGATAAACTTGCCTTGAAATCTCATTGAATTTGTATTGAAATCTACATCCTAATCCATATCATTGATTAGATTGTCAGGAGGTTTTTATCCCTGATTGGATTGTCGGGATGTTCCATCCACTGATTGGATTTTCGGGGGGTTTCATCCACTGATTGGATTGTAGGGAGGTTTCATTCGCTGATTGGATTTTTGGGAGGTTTCATCCCCTGATTGGATTGTCGGGACGTTTCATCCCCTGATTGGATTGTCAGGTTTTTTAATCCCCATCAACCTGTGTTATTGGTGTAGAATAAATTCATTTGATATTTATTTTAATCATCTTGTAGTTGAAAGCTCGTATTGTAAAGTCATGATTTGTTTCTAAGGTTTTACTTACTTGGGATCTGATCTGTGATGTTATTTCAAAATTAACCTCAACATGACCTTTATCATCATCTGTAACCCACAGCTATCACGCTCCGATTACTCTCTACTCATCACCCGCGGGTCAACGGACAGAATAATCCTTGTTTTGTTGGGAAAAAACCTATTAATAGTTGCCAATCAAAATAATTGTTTGATATTGTTGATCTTCTTTGAGAGGGGTCGTCGTGGCTGTGATCGTATGGTAGTTGGATTTACAACTACCTATGCATTCGGTGCCTATCACAACTAAAATTGGGAGTTTGAATCTCGATCATGGCGAGGTGTACTCGATACAACATTATGTGATAAAATTTGTGTCAGTGACTTTCGGCAGGTCAGTGGTTTTCTCCAGGTACTCTGGTTTCCTCCACCAATAAAACTGACCGCCACGATATAATTGAAATATTGTTGAAAGTGGCATTAAACACCATACCTTCATTGAGGTGAAAAAGTAATACAGAAAAATAGGGGTTCCCATAATTTGTAAGGAATTCTTTATTCATACACAGGTGATGAGTGGAGAGTAACATGATCAGCTGGGGGTTACCGACAATGGACCTTTTCTTGTTAAATAGAGAACTTTTAATACTAATGATTGGTATTGAATTTTGCATACTTTAAATTGTAAAAAAACACAATACAATTGTTAAAACTAGTCACTTATTAAGATTGGGAAGTACACAGTTTTGATACAGGTGTCACAAAAATATTTATTGGTAAGTGTCGTTGACCCCTGAACACATTCCCTCCAAACACAAAATTCAACATGACATTTATCAGAGGTCAAGGGTCAAGATTGATTCTGAGGTTATTGTTATGCATTATATTTCACTAAGAACAAATCATGTATTATTTTTTAAGTAAGATTGGTTTGATTGGTGCTTTAATTGTAAGAAACTAGCCAATGAAATTTCTGGTTTCATTCAGCCAATAAATTCCTTTGTTTTAAATATTTATATTTACTATCATTGCTGTATTTTTTTCTCAAGAATTTGTACATATATATAATACAAAGGGCAATATAAATTCTAATAAAGTTTGAGTCAGAATTATTTGTTTTATACAGCTCTCGGGGGGGGGGGGGTTTGATCGTATGGTAGTTGGACTCTAAATCCATGCCTATCGTCACTAAAGTTGTGAGTTTGAAGTTTGTTCATGGTGAAGTGTACTCGATACATTGTTATAGTTTGTCAGTGAATTGCAGCAGGTCAGTGGTTTTTTCGGGTACTTAGTTTCCTCCACGAATAAAACTGAAATATAGTGGCATTAAACACCATAACCTTTAATCCGTAACCCATATACTGTATTGTGGTTGTATTTACATGAACCTATGTAATCAATTTTGAAAGGATCATAGAAGGCCATTTCCCACCATATAATAATTCCAACACACATGTGGTTTCTGAGAAGAGTTTTTGAAATTTCAGCTGATCAGAAATCATAATTGGCCTAGCAGTCATGTTGAATTTCTGAATAAAACAAAATTCATATAAAATGTTGATGACCAACAACGTAACATTTGCTTTCAAGTGGATTGTAAGAAAAAAAATTGAAAGAAAAGGGATAAATTGAAGGAAAGAAGAAAAAGGACAAACAGATAGATCTACAAAACACTACACAGAAAACTAAAGATCGAGCCAAGTGACCCTGGTGTTAATTTAGATCCTGCTCCACTAGTGGCACCTGTTATGTCACTCTTGATACAAACCAGGTGATAAGTCATGAATGAAGAAAGAACCAGATTGTGATGATGTAAACATTGACTAGATGTAAAATGATGACAATACCTCACATGGCACATTGATACAGGTGAACTAAAAACATCCAATAATCAGAGACATGTAAAATGATGACAATACCTCACATGGCACATTGATACAGGTGAACTAAAAACATTCAATAATCAGAGACATGTAAAATGATGACAATACCTCACATGGCACATTGATACAGGTGAACTAAAAACATCCAATAATCAGAGACATGTAAAATGATGACAATACCTCACATGGCACATTGATACAGGTGAACTAAAAACATCCAATAATCAGAGACATGTAAAATGATGACAATACCTCACATGGCACATTGATACAGGTGAACTAAAAACATCCAATAATCAGAGACATGTAAAATGATGACAATACCTCACATGGCACATTGATACAGGTGAACTAAAAACATCCAATAATCAGAGACGTGTAAAATGATGACAATACCTCACATGGCACATTGATACAGGTGAACTAAAAACATCCAATAATCAGAGACGTGTAAAATGATGACAATACCTCACATGGCACATTGATACAGGTGAACTAAAAACATCCAATAATCAGAGACGTGTAAAATGATGACAATACCTCACATGGCACATTGATACAGGTGAACTAAAAACATCCAATAATCAGAGACATGTAAAATGATGACAATACCTCACATGGCACATTGATACAGGTGAACTAAAAACATCCAATAATCAGAGACATGTAAAATGATGACAATACCTCACATGGCACATTGATACAGGTGAACTAAAAACATCCAATAATCAGAGACATGTAAAATGATGACAATACCTCACATGGCACATTGATACAGGTGAACTAAAAACATCCAATAATCAGAGACATGTAAAATGATGACAATACCTCACATGGCACATTGATACAGGTGAACTAAAAACATCCAATAATCAGAGACATGTAAAATGATGACAATACCTCACATGGCACATTGATACAGGTGAACTAAAAACATCCAATAATCAGAGACATGTAAAATGATGACAATACCTCACATGGCACATTGATACAGGTGAACTAAAAACATCCAATAATCAGAGACGTGTAAAATGATGACAATACCTCACATGGCACATTGATACAGGTGAACTAAAAACATCCAATAATCAGAGACGTGTAAAATGATGACAATACCTCACATGGCACATTGATACAGGTGAACTAAAAACATCCAATAATCAGAGACGTGTAAAATGATGACAATACCTCACATGGCACATTGATACAGGTGAACTAAAAACATCCAATAATCAGAGACGTGTAATATGATGACAATACCTCACATGGCACATTGATACAGGTGAACTAAAAACATCCAATAATCAGAGACATGTAAAATGATGACAATACCTCACATGGCACATTGATACAGGTGAACTAAAAACATCCAATAATCAGAGACATGTAAAATGATGACAATACCTCACATGGCACATTGATACAGGTGAACTAAAAACATCCAATAATCAGAGACATGTAAAATGATGACAATACCTCACATGGCACATTGATACAGGTGAACTAAAAACATCCAATAATCAGAGACATGTAAAATGATGACAATACCTCACATGGCACATTGATACAGGTGAACTAAAAACATCCAATAATCAGAGACATGTAAAATGATGACAATACCTCACATGGCACATTGATACAGGTGAACTAAAAACATCCAATAATCAGAGACATGTAAAATGATGACAATACCTCACATGGCACATTGATACAGGTGAACTAAAAACATCCAATAATCAGAGACATGTAAAATGATGACAATACCTCACATGGCACATTGATACAGGTGAACTAAAAACATCCAATAATCAGAGACATGTAAAATGATGACAATACCTCACATGGCACATTGATACAGGTGAACTAAAAACATCCAATAATCAGAGACATGTAAAATGATGACAATACCTCACATGGCACATTGATACAGGTGAACTAAAAACATCCAATAATCAGAGACATGTAAAATGATGACAATACCTCACATGGCACATTGATACAGGTGAACTAAAAACATCCAATAATCAGAGACATGTAAAATGATGACAATACCTCACATGGCACATTGATACAGGTGAACTAAAAACATCCAATAATCAGAGACATGTAAAATGATGACAATACCTCACATGGCACATTGATACAGGTGAACTAAAAACATCCAATAATCAGAGACATGTAAAATGATGACAATACCTCACATGGCACATTGATACAGGTGAACTAAAAACATCCAATAATCAGAGACATGTAAAATGATGACAATACCTCACATGGCACATTGATACAGGTGAACTAAAAACATCCAATAATCAGAGACATGTAAAATGATGACAATACCTCACATGGCACATTGATACAGGTGAACTAAAAACATCCAATAATCAGAGACATGTAAAATGATGACAATACCTCACATGGCACATTGATACAGGTGAACTAAAAACATCCAATAATCAGAGACATGTAAAATGATGACAATACCTCACATGGCACATTGATACAGGTGAACTAAAAACATCCAATAATCAGAGACATGTAAAATGATGACAATACCTCACATGGCACATTGATACAGGTGAACTAAAAACATCCAATAATCAGAGACATGTAAAATGATGACAATACCTCACATGGCACATTGATACAGGTGAACTAAAAACATCCAATAATCAGAGACATGTAAAATGATGACAATACCTCACATGGCACATTGATACAGGTGAACTAAAAACATCCAATAATCAGAGACATGTAAAATGATGACAATACCTCACATGGCACATTGATACAGGTGAACTAAAAACATCCAATAATCAGAGACATGTAAAATGATGACAATACCTCACATGGCACATTGATACAGGTGAACTAAAAACATCCAATAATCAGAGACATGTAAAATGATGACAATACCTCACATGGCACATTGATACAGGTGAACTAAAAACATCCAATAATCAGAGACATGTAAAATGATGACAATACCTCACATGGCACATTGATACAGGTGAACTAAAAACATCCAATAATCAGAGACATGTAAAATGATGACAATACCTCACATGGCACATTGATACAGGTGAACTAAAAACATCCAATAATCAGAGACATGTAAAATGATGACAATACCTCACATGGCACATTGATACAGGTGAACTAAAAACATCCAATAATCAGAGACATGTAAAATGATGACAATACCTCACATGGCACATTGATACAGGTGAACTAAAAACATCCAATAATCAGAGACATGTAAAATGATGACAATACCTCACATGGCACATTGATACAGGTGAACTAAAAACATCCAATAATCAGAGACATGTAAAATGATGACAATACCTCACATGGCACATTGATACAGGTGAACTAAAAACATCCAATAATCAGAGACATGTAAAATGATGACAATACCTCACATGGCACATTGATACAGGTGAACTAAAAACATCCAATAATCAGAGACATGTAAAATGATGACAATACCTCACATGGCACATTGATACAGGTGAACTAAAAACATCCAATAATCAGAGACATGTAAAATGATGACAATACCTCACATGGCACATTGATACAGGTGAACTAAAAACATCCAATAATCAGAGACATGTAAAATGATGACAATACCTCACATGGCACATTGATACAGGTGAACTAAAAACATCCAATAATCAGAGACATGTAAAATGATGACAATACCTCACATGGCACATTGATACAGGTGAACTAAAAACATCCAATAATCAGAGACATGTAAAATGATGACAATACCTCACATGGCACATTGATACAGGTGAACTGAAAAACATCCAATAATCAGAGACATGTAAAATGATGACAATACCTCACATGGCACATTGATACAGGTGAACTAAAAACATCCAATAATCAGAGACATGTAAAATGATGACAATACCTCACATGGCACATTGATACAGGTGAACTAAAAACATCCAATAATCAGAGACATGTAAAATGATGACAATACCTCACATGGCACATTGATACAGGTGAACTAAAAACATCCAATAATCAGAGACATGTAAAATGATGACAATACCTCACATGGCACATTGATACAGGTGAACTAAAAACATCCAATAATCAGAGACATGTAAAATGATGACAATACCTCACATGGCACATTGATACAGGTGAACTAAAAACATCCAATAATCAGAGACATGTAAAATGATGACAATACCTCACATGGCACATTGATACAGGTGAACTAAAAACATCCAATAATCAGAGACATGTAAAATGATGACAATACCTCACATGGCACATTGATACAGGTGAACTAAAAACATCCAATAATCAGAGACATGTAAAATGATGACAATACCTCACATGGCACATTGATACAGGTGAACTAAAAACATCCAATAATCAGAGACATGTAAAATGATGACAATACCTCACATGGCACATTGATACAGGTGAACTAAAAACATCCAATAATCAGAGACATGTAAAATGATGACAATACCTCACATGGCACATTGATACAGGTGAACTAAAAACATCCAATAATCAGAGACATGTAAAATGATGACAATACCTCACATGGCACATTGATACAGGTGAACTAAAAACATCCAATAATCAGAGACATGTAAAATGATGACAATACCTCACATGGCACATTGATACAGGTGAACTGAAAACATCCAATAATCAGAGACATGTAAAATGATGACAATACCTCACATGGCACATTGATACAGGTGAACTGAAAACATCCAATAATCAGAGACATGTAAAATGATGACAATACCTCACATGGCACA
The DNA here is from genome assembly GCA_963680875.1 of Bathymodiolus brooksi. NCBI lineage: Eukaryota > Metazoa > Mollusca > Bivalvia > Mytilida > Modiolidae > Bathymodiolus > Bathymodiolus brooksi. The sequence goes on along the minus strand of OY804583.1, from coordinate 18,328,605 downwards.
TTGATACAGGTGAACTAAAAACATCCAATAATCAGAGACATGTAAAATGATGACAATACCTCACATGGCACATTGATACAGGTGAACTAAAAACATCCAATAATCAGAGACATGTAAAATGATGACAATACCTCACATGGCACATTGATACAGGTGAACTAAAAACATCCAATAATCAGAGACATGTAAAATGATGACAATACCTCACATGGCACATTGATACAGGTGAACTAAAAACATCCAATAATCAGAGACATGTAAAATGATGACAATACCTCACATGGCACATTGATACAGGTGAACTAAAAACATCCAATAATCAGAGACATGTAAAATGATGACAATACCTCACATGGCACATTGATACAGGTGAACTAAAAACATCCAATAATCAGAGACATGTAAAATGATGACAATACCTCACATGGCACATTGATACAGGTGAACTAAAAACATCCAATAATCAGAGACATGTAAAATGATGACAATACCTCACATGGCACATTGATACAGGTGAACTAAAAACATCCAATAATCAGAGACATGTAAAATGATGACAATACCTCACATGGCACATTGATACAGGTGAACTAAAAACATCCAATAATCAGAGACATGTAAAATGATGACAATACCTCACATGGCACATTGATACAGGTGAACTAAAAACATCCAATAATCAGAGACATGTAAAATGATGACAATAC